>JAVXUM010000037.1:11325023-11346211 GCA_035590655.1 Pouteria glomerata
GTGACTATTCAATACATAGGTACTTATTCACATCCCCTAAAGACTAGATCCAGTGGCTATTATTAATGCACATTAACAAATTGATTTTAATTTTTTTTAAATTATTCTTGCAATTTTTATTTTATTATCGTAATTATTCTTAATAATTTTATTATAAAAATATTATCACTATCTCTCAAGACAATATGTAATTTTCACCTTCGGTAACTAAGAATGCTAGTTCCACTCCTAAGGTAAGCAAAGGGTTTAAAAGGCTTGTTGTATATGCTAAATGTAATCGTGAGACCTACAAAAGTAATCGCCTAGGATAGATTATCTTTGTTGTTTTTGACCATATAGGAATATCTTTTCCAGACCATTACTGGGGACTAGCAACAACTAGCTAGGCTGTGATTATTCCCTGTAATTGTGTTTAATTGGTGAATTCTAGATCCATATTATATAGATAATAAGGATAATTATGTGGTTTAATCAAGATATGTTGCAATTAAGCCGTTTCACAATTTGATGTCAAGACAAGTTAGAACAAGCCAAGAAAGCATAATAAACAACAAAGTCTAGAAGCTAATTGAAGAGGAGAACATTAGAATGCCTTCAGGACGATCAAATATCATTAAAACAGGAAATGCAAAGGGATGCGAAGTAAAAGAACACTCGAACACCAGGCTTAGGAGATATGATTTTATCTATTTGATTGCCACTCCTAAGGGTAGTAATAGCTTGGCTTGACTCACAGGGAATTTTCTCGATTAGAGAAACATCTCCCACAAAAGGCTTGGACTTGCAGATTAAGTTTGGGCTAAGCAGGGAATTCTTTTTTCTTGGACACCAAGAGATTGTGTAATCTTAGTGATGTTTCTCCTAACATCTTCTATGGCTCTATCAATTTGAGATGACTTAGGAGGTGTAAATGTGTCCTCGGATTGTATATTTTCAATTTCCAGAAAAAGAGTAAAAATTGTCAGATGCCAAGATCTTTGCTTATAAAGTCTCAATTGGTCATCATTTCAATGAATCAACCCATGTTTGAAGATAATGCTTCATAGAAAAAGCTAACAATGTGCAACAACTCATATCCACGATGTGGATAGGAATTCAATAGTATTCCCAACACTGATAAAACATCTCATACTAATTTTTAATAATGTTCATTACTTGTTTCTTGAGGATGGAAGTTCTTTGCATTACGATCAAATCCATGTCCTCCTAGGGCTTACTAACGACTCAGGCGAAAAAAAAAAAAAAAAAAGAACAAAAGAAAAAGAGAAGAAAGAAAAAGAGAGAGAGAGAGAGAGACATAAAAGAAAAACAGCAAGAGTGAATACAATATTAATGTGAAATATTTTGGGGAGAGAAACAGAAAGGGTACAAGGTTAGGAATCCTAGAAGCGGATAAAGCCTCACCAGATACTTCTGTCTGGCCCTTGAACTTTGCATAATATGAAAGCTTCCGAGCTACATCTTGTACCGAGGAAACAAACTGCTTCGCATTTGCAACCAAACCCATGACACTTTTCCAGTCTTCCTTCTCTAAGACACCCATCCTGTAAAAATAACATATGATACTCAATACTCATGTTAAGTCAATCCCCATTGGATGCAAAATTTGAAATAAAATGTCAATAAATGCATGACGAAAAAAAAAGGGGGTGAAAGTGTAGCTGTTCAAAAGTGTAATGGTACGAAAGAAAAATGATTTAGGCTACTTAATCTGAATATTATTTTAGTATTCCATTATTTTCACCTAACTCGTTATTTAAGCACTCTGGCACTAATCTATGATGCACTACAAACAAAATAGGACAACTTTGACGGATGAAAAGACCTAAATCAAAATCACAATTCATTCTTTTTGCTCGGTAAAAAAATATGAGGAAGGCTTTGATCAAATAGACAGCAACACATTTTTAGCTATATCCGCACTCCACAAAGTTAAGGCAACTCAACCACACTTATTTGAATCCAAACTACGATGGTAATATGTGGGTTCCAAAAGAAACTTTTCCTCCCACGACCCATTCAATGCCTTCAACATGTTAATTCCCCCATTTCACACCTACTCGACATAAGTACTCGAGCTAAGTTAATTAGGTAGAGTAGGTTTGGCAATTTAAACTCGATAAAACCTCAAAAGCAAAAGTAATTCACTAAAAAATAATAATGTAAATTATACATATATAAAACATATATAAGATCAAGAAAAAACCATAAATAAAATATAATGATGGGAAAATTCATTATATATTCAGCATGGGTTATTGAGATGCCTAAAACCTAATCCCCTCTATGCCTAGTTAGAATTTTATTTCTTTTCCCATATCCGAACCCTAACTCATCATTCAAATACCAAACCCATATTACAAGGGTTGAGAGCACATTTGTTTTCATATTAAATTGTGATACCTGACCCAACCACTCAGACAGCAAGGACTTACACTATAATCCCCACCCACTTCCACTAGCTATCATAATGAATGACAAAATCATTTATGCTCCACAGTCATAACATGAATGATTTTAAAATCATAACCACATATACCCTGCTAATATATAACTCGTGGTCTCACTGCTACGGAGCCATTCTAAGGCGAAAAATCATTACAAAAAGCAGAAAACTAGTTTTCCTACAATGAAGATCTGACAAAGCATCAGAATTCTTTATAATTTTCATTCCTTTTTGTTCCTGATGCCGCAATATACATAGCATGAGTTTGGTGGCAGTCAAAACTCATACCAAAGAGGTGCTCAAACAATGATCATTGAGCTGACAAAGATGGATACAATAACAATTATTCTACTGTCGGAATGTCCATGCCCTTCATCTTCGCTATCAATATTGTTCAGCAGTTGATCTTCTCAATCTAAACTGCAATTAAATAATCATTTCAATCCAAACTTCCTATGGGGGCGTTTGGAGTGACAAAAGTGATAAAATTTGATAAAAGTTGTAGATTCATAATTCGTGCAGTGAGATAAAAAGTGAACAACTTTAAGAGATTTTCAATATTTTTCAGCAAATTTTAGCACTCCAAATGGAGCCTTAAGTATCTCAATCTGCAGAATAATAACATATTTCAGTTAACTAATGGTTTTGCACCAGCTCTGCAGGTTCCAACCACTTTATTTTTATTAATAAAAAAACTTCAAAAGAATAAAACAATAATATAAACGAGGATTGTACGGCCATTGAACACAATGCAGAGACACATATATTATTTTATTTTTCCAATGGTAAAAGGTGATAAAATTTATTCACTGTAAAAGGTTCTGCTTGCTTACCAATCAGTTTTCAGAATTTCATTCCTCAATCTTGCTAGAGAAGCTATACTTAACCTTGGAATAATATCATCCTGTATATAAGAAACAATGGGGAAAGTAATGAGGGAAGACACATAACAAACATTTCCATCCGCATTACAACAGAGTCATGAATCCACAAGTACTCAAATACATATACCAACCTGCATTACAACAGTGGTGACATAATCAGAGCAGCATTCAGCAAGTTCTCTAGATGCACAAGGTGGGGTGGCATATCCAACAGCAGTAACAATATCAGGGCTAAACCCCAGCTCCTTAGATGACTTTTTACGGAGCATTATCGCTAGCAAAGATGCTGTAGCACCTCCAAGAGAATGACCAACTAACCTTAACCTAAATCCCTGTAGATGAATTAGTCTCACTACAACCACAAAAAAAAAAAAAAAAGGGAACTTCACAAGGATAGTGAGAAGCCTAAGAGAGAAATAAGGCATTAAAAAATGGAAATTTTGATATTAATCTAGACCACCTCATGTTTCTCCAAACACTTCTTTATGGTTCCCATCTCATGACGAAGAAACCAACGAGCAGCCTCAGCAGTACCAAAGTGGGTTGAGTAGCCCTCAAAAATGACTTCTTCATGGCTTGAAGTAACAATATCTGTGATAAGGTCGTAGACAGTATGAGTTCCACGGATTCCAAGAACTACAAGTTTCTTGCGAACATCAATTCCTATATAATAACCAGGCCTCATAATGCTGGAATCTTTAATAAATTTCACAACATTGCTTTCTCGAAGCATGCTATTTCTTGCTAGACCTGCAGCATTTTCCCTATAAGCCCCTTTAGCTAATTCCAAGTGGTAGATAAGATCATGGACCTAAATTGGAAAAACATAACCTGATAAGAAGTCCAGGGATAACGTGAAATATATGTAACTAAACTTTTCACAGGATACGTGCAATCTCAGAGAGAGCAGAAATATACATTCCATTTCTGCAATCAAGTTATGAAATTTAAGGCTTTAGTGCTTACTATCGAATTAGAGGAGATCTGAACACCTTTAACATCCTCATACAGGTTTTTGGATGCTCGCTGGAGGTATAAAAGAAACAAGCCTACTGTAAGCTCACTTAGGCTCCAATCTTGGAGTCCAAGCTTACTACGCTGAATGCTTGCAATAATCTCTGCAAGTGATCTACTGCTGCTGGGGGAGTTGTTTCCAAATCCATTTCCTGCAAATTTGCAAATGAAGTCAATCTCAATGACATTCAATGGGAATCAAAAGCCAACACAAAGGCCGAGTCCCAGATAATTAACCTAATAGAAAATAGTATATCATTTCCTCCATCAAGAGGACAAGGAAATAACAATGGGAAAAATCATGATGCAACATGAAAGAATGCTTAAATATCAACAACTAAATGCATAATTAACTGCTTGGTATCAACTATCAACCCAAAAATTTGGATACAGACAACAAATGATTATTGTGTATGACAAGCCATGCATTTCAATGCATATAAATTTTTTGTTCAACACAATGCAGAAACAAGATATAATTGACAAAATAGCGATTGAAATAAACAGACCAGCTGGCAAAGCCCGCCTACAAAGTTGCAATGCCGGTTCAAGAGCTTTGGTGAGCCACGCAAATTCTAACTTCCGGTTATTATCACTCAAATCATAACCATTGGAACTTTGTTGCCTAATCTGAGAATCATAATTCATAGTCCTGTCCTCTTTAGGCAATACCGGTACCTGAGGTCTATCCTTTGCCTCCTTTGACACCTCAACTTCAACCTTTTCTGCCTTTGACCATTGCAATTGATACCTGTTAAGAATATTATACACAAATCTTTTATGCAACACCTCTTTCTTAAACACTGTCATTGTCAAATCTGCATCAAAAAGGAAAAAAACAAAAACCAATCAAATCAGGACCTCTTTTGCTAGATAAATTAAAGACAAGTTAAAGACATCATTACCCTATCTGGTAATCAATCAGTTTACAACATTTATATACCGTTTGGTTTGCCAACTAACAAAAAAACCTCTAAAAATCTCTAAAACCTATTCACTTTTTATCTTACTCCACGAATTACAAGCTCATAAATTATCTTATTTTATCTCACTTTTTATCACTCCAAACACACCTTAGTAGGCTTCACTACGCTCTTATTTTTTCCTTTTCACTTGCCTAATAAAATAATTTTTTTTGGTAACCCGAAACCCTCACCAGTTTATTGCAGTCCTCAACGAATCACGTAATCAATGGATAAATTGGAAAGATATACGTTGCCCCGCTCACACACATCTCGTTTGAATCAGGAATTCATACCCACGAGCCACTCGAGCTAACCCACCTAACCCAGGAGGCCCTGAGGAAATAAATTGCCCAAATAATCACAACCAGTCTGATTCTACCTTATATGAGAATCAACTTGAACTTATACTTCTACAACTGCATGAAAATTTACATGGGCCTGCTATGAAGGATTTTAAATAAGTCAATCATTAATGGATTGCCTGAATGGTGGATTTCAATGATGAAAGGGGGATTGACTGGGTTATTGAAGTGGTTTGAGGAGAACCATCAAATAGAGGGTTATGATTGAAGAGGAAGCTTGAAAATGAAAAGAAATGACACTCATTCATGGCCAAATATTACTCACTCAATCGCACCATGAACATAACTACTAGTTCAGGGTATGGAAATGCTTTCAAAAGCAACCAATTCATTTGAGAAAATTCTCTCCAATCCAGAGACTGATAAAATCATTAAGCAATGATAGCTCCAAATACGTAGAGAGAAAGGATGAGTTTTATGCCTTGTTCTATATTCTATAGCATATAAACTGGCTAGTGAAAAATCAGAGGAAGAGAAAGAAATTAGAATGTTGATTTTTGGTTTTAATTTGTTTTATATCTGTAATTCCCAAAGAATTCAACTTCTTCACACCCTGTACATCACTCAAAAAGACCTAGAAAACATTTATCGAAAAACCAAGAAACCACGAAGAATAGACTTACCCGTATTGAGGAAGAAACGTTTCAATGATTGCTTAGCCATTTATTGTAACAGTGGAAAAAGAATCAAACAGAACGAGCAAGCGAGAGAGAGAGAGAGGCAGCTCATCAATGGCGGTTCCTATGAGCGCCTAACATCGGCAGACGGTTGGACGATAGCGCGCGCCCGGCGGAAATTCCCCATGCGGCGGAGCGGAAGGCCCAACCCGAGCCTATTTCGGAGCCGTGAAATGGAACCGTTGTCGGCGTTACGAAAGCCCATTGGTGGGCAGTCTATAGGCCCGATTTCCGGGCCGATCAAGATTTTGAGGCCTGTTGAATTAGCGGACCACGGCCTGAATAATAATTTATTTTTTATTTTCTATTTTTCGTCTTTTACCGGCTGTTTGAAAGCCATGAAATGGATAGAAAATTACGGTACCACAGTTTTAAGGACGTGCACAAAAAAATCCAACAATCCAAAAATAGAACTAATTTGACCATTTTAGTTTAGTTTGATTCAAGTCTATGTCAAAATCACTTCAATTCTGGGTTAAAAAATATAAACTTAATATTTTTTATTCGATTTTCAAGTTAGTAAATAAAAAGTCGAATCAAATTAAAACGAAATTAAAAATAACTTAATCCGAACTAATCTGAAAAATATAATATATTTTTATAAAATAGCTACTTTTTATAAGATATTAAAGTGAAATAAAATGAAATAAGTTGTCATTTTATAATTCATGCAATAAGATAAAAAGTGAATAATTTTTAAAAGTTTTGAAAAATTTTTAGAAATTTTCAAATGTTTATAATAAATCAAACGGAGCTATTGTATAATATATAATATAAAACAGTACATATATATATATAATACAATACTGTCAAAACAGTACTACCGTATGTTTATATTATAATATATATCATATTATATATAATTAATATATAGTGATAGGAGGTATTTCTCGAATCCTATTAAAATTCCAAAAATGCCCCGGGATCATGTAAAAACCCGGGTATGTTGTGGACCTGATGCCTCGGAGGTCCGGCTCGAATCGGAGGCCCAAAACTCGAGCTCGAGGGAGCCCGAGCCTGGGCTCGGTAAGAGTCTAAGCTCATACCAACAAGAGATCCGAGCTCAGGAATGGACTTGAAGATCATGTAGAGATTATTCAATCCGAGATTCGCGTCACACTTATGGGAGGAAAGTATATCCTTAGGGAGCACCTTCCCAAAACGGTTACGATTCTATAAAGTCATATCTCATGTAAAGATGGAAATTACCAGAGAGTCCGGCGACTATCCCAAATTTGATGCTTATCCAAGCACATCAATCTTCCATTATAAACAAAGAAATGCAAAGTTATGAGAGGTACGCAATCTTTGACCAGGCTGTTACTCTGCCAGTTTATTCTCAGATTATCGTATCTGACTTAAGCATCGGAGTGTCTTTGGCAGGCACCAGACCGGTATCCTTGGCGAATAGACAGATTCTATCCAATTCTGGTGTGTTTGGCGGATCCTCGAGTTGAGTTTATCGAATCGAGCAACCGTTGAAATTTTATCACCAACAATTGGAACAGATAAAAGAAAGTCCCCGAAACAAAAGTTGCGCAGTGACAATTGAATTAAAACTTTTCCTGGAGATGTGATCTCAAATAAAGAAAATCTCAATCAACGTTGGTTGAAGAAATTTACACAGTAGGCCACGGCAAGAAGATTGATGTCCAACCCAAGCTTCCATGACGATATGTTTCTCTCCACTGCTACTGCCCACACTGCTGATTGTATGCAGCTAAAAAGGCACTGCAGAGTTGTGAGTTGTAGCTTATTTGGATATAGCTTCACAAGTGGACCCTGATTAATTAGGAGAAAAAAAAGAAAAAGAAAAACACATTGAATTGAGAAACTAGTTAATCTATATGATATCTGGACAATAAGGTAGTTCAAGAAATTGAATTTGAAATATTTTTAATTGTTAAATTTATTTAGTATTTAGGATTATTTCTTTTTATCTCTATTTTATATTTCTTTTCAATTATTTTATATAAAAATACACTCTTTCACTATTCTTCATAATTTTTACATTTTTATAAAATTTTTAAATTAATATTTTTAAAAAACGTGACTACATTAATAATAAATAATAAAATTTTACACATTTGTTAAACACTATTTGGATACTTTAGTCTTTTTTAATTAAAAAATTTTATTTCTGTATGTTATTTTCATAATTTTTCATAAATTCCTAATAGAAGACAAAGATCAAAGATGTTTAAACTTTTCATAAATTCAATAGTTGTAGTAAATCTTAATAATTCAAGGTTTATTACTTGGTAGTTTAAATTTTTTAACTATAAAATAAAAGTAATTACCAAAACAAAAAAAAAAACACTATAAAATATAAGCCTAGGGGGTGTTTGGCTTACAGAAAAATATTGAAAAATTCTGAAAATTTTTAAAACTTATCTCACTGCACGCATTACGAACTTATAAATTATCTCATTTTATCTCACTTTTTATCACACCAAACACCCCTAAAACTAATTGATAATCGTCGAAGCGTAAAGATTGGCATAATACGTATATATATAACTCTATCTAGCTGTCCTATATATATTTAGAGAGAGAGGAACCTGCATGATTAGCCAAAAAGAATATGTTGTCTGGGCCAGAAGAATGATAATCGAACCTTTAACGCACTCCAGTTTGGATCTACACGACCAGCTAGTAGATGGTTCTGATATTTGCTTCTGGGTATACAAAGGAGGTCCCTGGAGGAAAGTGAACAGCAAAGTCCCAATAACAGATAGCATGCTACCAAACACCTTGGCCACTCCGTGCCATTTTGTTATGGAAATGCTTTCCATCCTAAAATTATCAAAATAAATAAATAAATAAACAAACAAATAAATTACACTAACCTTGCTGAAAAATTAGAACACGTTCTTCATATTTATAAAATTGTTCTCCCTCTCCTACTTATATATATATAAGCTTTTAGGATGATCAGATAAAAATTTTTGAAATTGATGCTGAGAGATGTATTCACCGCCATTATCAGATTGAAACTGCTTGATACGTTTGTCAAATTGATTTTCAACCAAAAGTTTAAATTTTACAAAGCAAGAATTGACTTCAACTTTGGATTTCAAAGGATATAGCCATGTGAATCGAGAGAAATCATCAATAAATAAAACATAGCATAAACAACCACCAACAGACCGAGTAGAAGAGGTCCAAACATCACTGTGAATTAGTTCTAGAGGAGAACTAGACACTCGGTTAGAAGCAACAAAAGGTAGTTGTTTACATTTGTCAAGTTGGCAAGGCTCACAAACACTAGTTTTATTAATAGAACCATGAACTGGAAGAGAAAATTCCTTTAACAGATGATTGACAATAGGAGAAGACGGGTGATCTAATCTGGAATGCCATGTGGAGACTGGAGAAGTGATACCTAGAAAGGCAATAAAACCATTATGTTTGACATGAGCTGACTTCCTGATGTGTGTCGGGTATAAGCCCCCCCCTTACTTTTCCCGTAAAGCAGTTGTTTGCCCGTCTGTATGTCATGAACAACATAATGAGTGCCGTAAGAATAAAGAAACAATTATTATCAAGACAAAATTGGTTAATAGAAAGAAGGTTAGCAAAGGCTTTGAGATGAAAAACATGTGACATGGCTGAAGTAGAGTTATTGGAGTTAATAAGGAGAGAACCAGTGTTGGCTATGTCGAGGCCAGAACCATTTCCAACGGCAATATTCTCACCACCAGTATACGGCTGAGCAAGGGAGAGTTGTTCAAGATTTACTGTAATGTGTTGATTTGCACCAGAATCTGCAAACCAAGTCTCACCACCAGAATCTTTGTTTAATTTGGCCAATAATGCAGCATTAACTTCTGTAACCATAGCAGCTAGTGTTTATGGAGGGTGACGTCCTTGATAAGAAAAATCTAAGTGATGGAAACAATCCAGTGCACGATGACTAGTCTTTTTGCATATTTGACAGGCCTCCTAAGGAAGAGAGGAGCCAGCAGAATTCTGCGGCCTATTGGGTTTGGCCTGTAGGGATTGATTAGAAATAGCATCATGGACCGAAAGCTCTTGAGAGGGTTGTTTAGAATTTTTGCCAGATGAAAATCAAGAAAACTGATTTGGCTTCCAAGCAAGGAAAGCAAATGAATGTTCTGGTGGGACATTCTGCTGATGAGAATTAAGCAAAAGCTCATAAGAAATTAATTCTGCTTGGAAGTCCACAAAGGACATGGATTTATCACGTGTAGCGATATTGATAGAGTTCTGAAATGGAAAAAAATAGGAGTTAAGTCCACAGAGAAGGGTTGAAACAAGATCATCCTCATCAATAATCTTGCCAGCTGACTGTAACTGATCAACAAGGCCTTTGGCTTTAGTCAGATATTCCTGGCAAGAGCGATTCTCTTGTCGATTACTACTTGACGCTAGAGAAAATTAATTCGTGAGCGAGATTGCGATGCAAACTGTGAAAACAAAGAGGACCACACTTAGCGAGCAGGTTTGCTGCCATAAACTGAACTCAGCACCTTTGGAGATAAAGAGACATTAATACATGCAAGAACAAATTGATCCTTACGGAACCAGATGCCGTATTCGAGATTGGCATCACCAATTAAGAAACATCTCTGGGCATGGTTTGGAACCATCCACAAAACCCATAAGATCATTGGAGTACAAAATAGGCTCAATTAAAGATAGCCACTGCAAGTAGTTGTGTTCACCTTCCAACTTAATGGGAATGGAAGAAGAGACATTGGGAGTAAAAGAGAATGCAGAAATGTTTGGGATGGCCATTTGTTAAAATTGAAAATAGGATCTAAAAGCTTCAGCTTAGAGGTGCTCTGATACCATGAAAAGCCTTTGGTATCCAATGAATGTTTGGGTCCATCTTTGATGGTATATATACAACTGTATAAATCAAGAAAAGATAAATACAAATATCAAATCTATCTATTCTAAAGGATATACATAAAGATACAAAAATCAAATCTGTGATCAATCCTCTAGAAAATCTGCATCCTATTTTATTGGACTTTGATAGTTGAGTTACTCTTCTTTAGGAGCTTCAGTTGACAGAGGATGCAAATCCTCTGTTTCAGTAACAGTACGTACCTCAGAAGACCTGCCATGACAAAGGTGATTGCTGGAATTGCATTAGCAGTGGCTACAGCGAATGTTGCGGGGATGTAATTGAGCGCTAGATTGTAGAGGTTCAGGCACAGCGTTACCCTAAAACATCACAGATTTCATACAACAAAATATGGCAATATATATAGGCATATATATATTTTTGAGAACTTAGCCCAACACTTAGCCGACGTTTGGCAGTAAAATTTTCAACAAAAAAATTTCAAATTTTGTTCATTGGTTGTTCGATAAAATATCAAAATTTGTCACTCTTATGCCCATGCCCTGTAATAGTAACTTCTCAATTCAAAAATTATTAAAAATTATTTAAAATTACCAAAAATTGGTCAAAATTATTAAAAATTTTATCAAATACTCAAAAATTATAAAAAAAAAAAAATTACTTAAATTGCTAAAAATTAAAACTTGCTTCATCAAAAATATCAAAAATTACAATTAAAAACTTTTAATCAAAAATTACAAAAAATTATGTCTCCAAATACTCCCTTAATAACAATTTTTCAACAATAAATTAATTAAAACCAAGCGCATGCACATACGTACCCAAATAATGCAACCAAGCAGATCTTGCAGAGTACTTTCCATGATAGTGGAGCCGAGTTACTCCTTCACATGTGGAAGAAATATGAGCACACATATATATACATATATATATATATAAATTGGTCCTATAAAAGTTTAAGGCTGGTCACCTCTCAAGGAAGAAAGCAAACGGAGCTAAGGCAGCAGTAGCAAAAGCTTGCCGATAAACACCAAACACGTAAGGGTTCATTCCTTTAGTCATTGCTGCCTTGGAGAATAGGGCCATCCCTGCATAGATGATATTGACAAGGACCACGGAAATGTAAGGCGAGTTTCTCTTCAAAACCATCAAATGGTGGTTAGGTACTGAACTCTTCATTTTTTGCACTTTTGCAGGACTTCAGATAAACGTTATGTATACTTCTTAATATCTATATTCTCATTGATCAAATGCATTATCACACTAGTCAGTGCTCTTATATAATAGTTACTCAAAATTTAAAACATGTATTAGTAGGTCTGTTACTAGGCTAAACTAGCCCAAAGTAAAATATTACTCTAACAAAAGAATTTACCCAAAAAAAAAAAAGTAATTGGAATGAAGTAACAGTAGCATTTTAAAATTAAAATTTATTTTTTAATAAATATTTTAAGTTAATATGATACTCTACTCACTAGTGTTAAGCGTGCTTATACGGAAGTCATACCAAAATGGGTGATCCTGAGAAATTCTTAATTGTTTAGTACACAATCAAATTCAAAACAGATAATATTATAGCCAGTCGTTACAAATGGTATTAGAATTAACATTTAAATAATATGAAATAAAAGATATTATTTTGCTTTTTTCATTCTCTAGCAGGCAACATCCCTCCCAGGTAAGCTAAGTTAAAATTATATTATAAATCTACAAACATAACATTTTCGAAGATAAGTTATGGACATATATTCATATACTCGTTGTTCGGAGCTCAAACAATGGTTCGATTCGGTTGGAACAGTAGAAGCAAATTCAATGTATAATCAAGCATTCGTACGATGTTTCAATAACATATGCGGACAAGGGGAATTTATTCAAGGCATATATCTTTGTATGAATCAAACTGTGTCTTGTCATGAATTAATTATTCGCCCCACATTTTACAAAAGTATACTCCTTTAGTTGGCGAAATTACCATTTTCACCACTGATCAACAAATTAATTAATTGAAATCTCAAGCTTTATTAAGTAAATAAATATTCTGATCGCTAAGCACTGAAGCCTGATCATCATCGGTCAAATGTGAGCATGTCCATTACCATTTGTCACAAACAACAAATATTAATAATTAATAAGAGAGTGTTTGTTTCGTTAAAAAACTCTGAAAAATTTTGAAAATTTTTAAAAATTATTCACTTTTTATTTCACTGCACGAATTACGAACCCACAAATTATCTTATTTTATTTCACTTTTTATCATACCAAACACCCCTTAAGTAGCGGTATAGAATTGAAAACAAAGAAAATCGAAATAATACCGCTTTTTTAATATTTACTTTAAAATTGTCAATGACACATTATTTTATGGGTTTTAATTTTATGATTTGAATAAAAAGTTCAAATCATAAAAATTATAATATTTTATGGTTTTTAATTTTTTTTTTCAAAATTTTAGATCCTATCAACTAATATATGTTTTTTACTCTCTATCTCTCTCTCTCTCTTTCTCTAATTAATTTTTGATAAGTAACATTGAAGAAAACATAAATCATAATATTTTAATTTAGAAATTTCAATTTCCCAAAAGTCATAATTAGAGAATTTAAATTTGAAATTTTGATTCGCATATAATTTTCATTATTAAAATACTAATTAATGCCTGTGCAATGTACAATTATCTATGCAATCTTTCCCCAACCTTCCCCCACTCAACCTTTTCTCTTTTCCTCCCCCTCTATCTCTCTCAATGTCACGTAGGACAATTGTGAAATTCGACTGATCTCCCTTACTCTATAAAAGATATAAATATAGAGAGTGACAAAGGGACCGTTTGGTATGTCAAATTTCTCTAAAAAACTCTGAAAAACTCTCAAAAATTTTAAAATCATCTACTACTTAATATACATTCACACCTATTATAACGCTAGAAAAAATAGTATAATTTGAGTTCAATTAATAGAATAGTTATAATATTTTTTTAATATGACCACTGTCATCCAAATTATCAAATAAAATTCATTATCAATATTTTTTGAAGAGATTTCAAAACTGTTCTGACGGAATTCTCTGTAAAAGTCAAAAAGTTTCATTATTCATCTCTGACAATGTGATTTCATACCAAATATTTAAAAATCACTCAAACTATATTTTTTATTACACTAAACACCCCGACCAACTGTATAAAAGATATAGACAAACTACTTTGTTTAATATTAAATTGTCTTTCCTCGTATGAAGCCAAAAGACTTCACAATTTTGAATAAATGGAAAAACAAAAAAGGAACCGAAAGGGTCCGCCATTTGTCAAAAAAGTCAGAAATCTCACATGCTCTCTACTCCTCTGATTCCTCCCCGTCAATCAATCCAATTGTACAAAAGCAGATTCCCTTTGTTCTCCGTAATTTCAATGCCAACAGAGGGTCATTTCTGTCCTCACGAACTCTCTCCCCAGCGGCGATCCGAACCCAGAGCACCTGCTCTCCCTCTTGCGTCGGTTTTCACCGCATCAATTTCCAATTATACCCTCTCTTAGCCTTGTCCCACCTTTTCACTCGCCATCTTTCCTTCTGCAGAGTGTTTTGATCTTGAATATTTTTCCCCACTCTCGGCAAATATATATGTACTCATAAATGTTCGAACAAAATACGGACAGTTTGATTTTTAATTTGATCTTAATTTTTTTAATTTTTTTATCTCAGATTTTTTAAATTCTGACACAAAAAATATAAAATGTATACATTTAAAAAAATTTAATTTTTAAAGAATATTATTTTAATTTTTAATTTAAATACATTAAAATTAAATTGTTTTACTTAAAAATTATGGACGCAAACACTTACATGTGAAAGATGTAAGCATTCAACACAAATATTTTTTAATACCCGTGCATAAACACAAATTTATTTTTAATTTAATTACATTAAAAGTACCTTAAAAGATGTGAAAGATATAAGTGTCCCTCCGTCTTACAATGAGAAAACAGCAACCCTCACGCAGCCACTCCCTTCCCTTCTCGTCCAACAATCTAATCAACGTGTGTGTTCACGTGCATATGTTCGGCCCGAGTGGGAGAGACTGAAAGTTATTGAAGAAGTTTGGTAAAAAATCTCAACCATTTATTTATGTGTAAAATTAAATCTCAACCGTTGATTATAGTTTGTGAGAGCAATATTTTTAGAATGAGATCTGTTTTATTATATAGATGGTAAAATTTAAAATGTCTAAACTATTTTATGAGATAGATAGTAGTGAGATCCACTAAAATAAGAATTGAGATAGAAATTGAAAATATAAAAATGATTTCAATCGTTGAATGAAATAAAAAATAATTTTTAATTATTAAATCTTAATTTCTGTTAAAGACATTTTTAAAAATTATCCAATTTTATTATATAAATATATTTTAAAATTTTCTCTCATTAAGATCTTCGGTATATATAGAAGGTTGTCTAAATTAGATGATTGAGATATTAGCCTTTTTTTTTATTATTATTATTTATAATTTCTTAGGAGCCTCTATAATGAGGCCTCCTTTTTCATCATTGTAATACACTAAACATATATACAAATTCCTCCTTTCGCTTCGGCTTATTTTTCAACATATATAACTAATAAATAAATAAATAAAAGTGAATTACCAAAATTTCAAAAATTAAATAACATTTTGAAGCTTTTGAAAATTAACGAAAATTGGACAGAAACAATAGTTGGGCATCCATTAGTGCAAGTCATCTCCTGAAAGGCCTTGTTCCTTACGCGGATCCACTAGTCGTTACGTGGGCGTGTTAAAAAGAATAAGGTTCCCAGGCACATAATTGGCAAACAAAGCATCATGCCTCTCTCTCTCTTGAAAGGAGAAGTATTTTTTTGACATTGATTGTACTTATGTTTATTTTTCTCCCTCCGTGTCATGCCGCAATATGAAGCTTTTTAAAAGTTTTTTCTATCTCAATGGGAACGGTAAAAATTATTTGGAATTTTTCTCCTTTCTTTTTTTCTTTCTTTTTTTCTAAACAAATAACTCAACTAACAAGATGATAAAGATAATTTGGATAAGTATTATCCCGCCAATATTTAAGTCCTATAGTGGTATTTATTTATTAATAGACGTATGGTCGATATTTAATACGATCGATACTGACTTTTCGGTAGCACTCATTTTGACAAGAAGTCATAAATAATTTTGAATTGCCACATCAAAAATCAACAATGGAGTTCAACAATTGTATTAAACTGACAGTTCATATGAAGTTAATTTCTTTCTTCTTTTGTTAACTTATTTGAAGCCGTGCATGCGACTCTAAAAATTAATTATTAACCACATTCCTTTGAGCACCAGTGTTACACGAAAGTGTTATTATTATTATGTATCCACTTACATCCATATAGCATGCAAATTGTAAAACTATGTATGCCTATCTCTATGTTTTTTTGCCAAAATAATAATAGATTATGAGTCTATTTAATTTATTAAAGGCACTTTCATTCCTCCCAATTCACAATGCCTAAAGAGTAGCCGTAAACTCCCTTAAAACATATTTGTTAGCAACATTCTTTACATAATCTCTGAACGTAAATAGAAAATATCCAAGATCATGATAAACCATAGTGGTTATAGATTGTTCTCTTTATACCTTAATTCTTATAATAGACTTTTATAGGTAAATATAGCTTACTTATGATAGAGAAGGGATATAACTATATATTTATATTATCATATTGGGACTTTCCATAAAAGGCTACAATGAGCTCCTTAGCCTGACACTATTAATAATTTAATTACATAATATATTTAATAGGTGTACAAAGATCTATTCCATATGACACTTCTTTATTGGACCTACCTTGTATGTATTAACGTTAAACTTGGATTCAATCTATTTTATTAAAATTAAAATTTAATTAATGTGTATACTCAAATTTAAAGAAAATGCTATCACTTAACACATCTATAGGACAACTCTCATTCAATATGAATTAATATTATGAGTTATCTTCCATAAAAAGACCTTCGACTTACTTGAAATTTCCATTCTCCATAAGTTTCCCAGTAACTTGTTGTCCCACCACTTCCATCATTTAATCTCTCACATCCACATGTAAAATATTTTATTCCATTCATAACACTACAAAAACAAGCTGGCTAGGCTTCTGTTAAATTACTAGTGAAAGGGCAAAAAATTACTTCGGTAAATATATTCACAATGCACCTTAATTGACTAGACTTCTGTTACAGCCAATACAATCGTTGCCATTTCTGATCTTCGATACCATTCTCTTCTAGTGGTATGGTTTCTAACGAAGTTAGGTGGCTCATCCATCATTTGGAAAATACTTTTTACGAAAACATCAAAGAATGTGAAATGATATCAACAAACGTGAAATATATCACATAAAATCTTGTTGCAGCAAATGATTAAGCTATAAAAGTATTCATAATTGAATATTAATAGGGAAAAATGTTATTGGATCAGACAAATAGTTGAATTAAGAAATATATTTTAATAGTTTTATTATTTTAAAATGGTAAATTCACAAGTATTCACATCACCGTACGTGATTAATATTAAAATTTTGGGTCAATTGTTCAATTTTGATCTGGGCATGCAGGCACACCTTAGGTTCTCCCTTATTTAGTTTTATCTAACATAACTGGGTGGGTTAGAGACTCAAATCGGCCCAGTTTAAGGGAATATAAAATCCATATATATAAATTCAACCTAATCTAATCTAACGTTGGACCTACTACTAAGAAGAAGAACTTGCTAAAACAAAATAGCGGCCGCCAAGTAGGATGTAAATACGTCGTCGTTAATATGCAGGGGGTTGCTAATGTTATTGTGACCACTAGACAATTGAAGTCGTTAATTTGCAACCACCACTTTCTCATTAGCAACCGTCTATGGTGGCCGCCACACCAACTCCCACCATAAAGTGGGAATACTAGCGATCACTTCTACACATACCAGCGATGGCCAATAGAGATAGCTAATATTAATTAATTTTTAATTTTTAATTCTAATTTTTATTTTCTTTAATTTTATTAAAAGAATTTTTCATTAAGTTGTCGGTATATTTTTAAAATTTTTTTAATTGTTTTTATTAATTATTTATTAATTTTATACTATTATATTTATTTTTACTATAATTTTAATTTTAATTTACACTTGTATTATATGCATGTAATATAATTTTTTTAAATAAAATAAAACAAAAATTTTCATTTACATATATATAATAACAATACAAAATCTAATTGCAAAGTTTTATAGACAAGTGTAACACAAAAAAATAATAAATAAATAAAACAAAAAGTTCTATGTAACAATTAGTCTGCTCCACGATCAACCCAGCCCAGTCCAATCTAGTCTAAGAGGGCCAGTATCTATCGTTCGGGTCCTAAAATAGAACAATAAAAGAATGAAAATATGACAACAAATCATAAATAAAATTATAAAAATTTAATTAAATATAAATACAAAAATTAATATTTCTAACCTGAGTAGGGGGCATGGCTCTGACTCTGAGACAAGTGCACCTCCATCTTGGCCATCATCTTGACTCAAAGCAATGCCTCTCTTGCATCCATCTCTGCACGGAAGGTTTAGAACAGGTCCTCGTTGCGATGTCTAGCCTGAAAGGAGCTAGCTATGGCTACCTCCACTCGTACGATGGACAGGAGTGGCATGCCCACACCCCGCGTGAGTGTGTATTCGTAGCCATCTTGTTTGATGATAGAGTGGAATATCTCATCCTTTCTTACCTCGGACTCCTTCTCATCCTCAAGCAACTCGGCCAAACAAACGTCAAATTGATCCCATGTAATTTAAAAAGTAACAAATAAAGATAAGTAACTAAATTATATAAAGGAAAATTTAAAATCCTCATTGGCTAAAATAAAACTTCAATTACCTTAATGGCTTGAACCTCCTATGAGTTCTCATCGCGGTTGCCAACCATACAGCCATGTAATCATTCCTCTTGCCTCTTTCTACTAACTGTTGAATGAAAAATTATGCTAATAGTATATTAATGTAGGAAATGAAAATAAATAAAATTTTTACATGTTTAACATTTTATCTCATGGTGGACCTGTGTGAAGTGCGGGGTCTCCTCCTTCTGCCTAGGACCTTGCATCCTGCAGTTCCACTAGTTTTTTTGTGGCCATATCTTATTTTCATTTCTTTTCGATTAGCTCTTATAAGTAATGCTTTATAACTAAACAAACTTAAGGAAAAAATATTTGGAACACAATTCACTCACTTGTGCCTCCTAGCTCGACCAATAACTGACGAGCTCAACCTACTGGTGGGGGAAGACACCTGTTAGAACGTGGTAAAGGATGTTAGGGTTATTCTGATAGCCCTTACAATGACTAGTCTTGACTTATTCAATCTTGTGTTCCTTCCACATTTTCTAGCACTTGGCATAGCAAACATCACAAAACTCAGTAGAAACCCTAATCACATTAGCCTAAAAATGACAAGTTAAATGATATTGTTCAAGATATGTTGCAAACTGACACATTGTACAATATGAATCTAACTACAATATATGAAAACATACTTATTTACCTTAATCTCGGCCCTGAGGCCTTCGAGTATGTTAGGTAGAAAGGAGTCCCAATCAAGGGTAGTCAACGAGAATCTGATTGGGTTTCAAATCGTGTGCCCGATCTAAGAGATGAAGGTCCATTCAGTCCTCTCAACTGGGTAGGGCTTGTCATCAAGCTGTATGGTCATCCACTGTGACTCGTGGTTCTGCTGTGGTAATACTTTCAAAAAACCTCTACTGGACTGAAAGGCCTGCTCGAAGTGAGAGAATCTATTACATACAAAATATTAAGTTTAATAAGCTAAAAGATAAAAATTTTAGCAGCTAAAAAATGTCTTAAACTAACAAGTTATACTTGGTGCTGTATGGTCAGATATTGAAGGTGCCTAACTATATGTCAAAGGACGCGTCGACATAAACGGTGACGGCGGGACAGCGTTTTGTTAAGCTACTAGTTGCACATGATAGGCCGAGACGCTCGGCCATCATCTGATGACCAGATTTCTCCTAGAGCATCCAAAAATGTCTGTATATATGCTCATAAGATATAACCAAACCAAACCAAACCAAGCATTTCTCACTAGCTGGGGTCAGTTATATGAATTTGACGATGCCAATCAAATCTATTAAGGGTCATATCCGCCGTTAAATTCATGTAAGTAAGCTCATGTTTAATATTTATTTTCTAACAACTCTTAGGTCTCCATTTCCCTCTTCTACTCCTAGTAATTTCCATACTTTCACACCTTTTAACCGGTGCTTCCTTTGGACGCCTTCTAACATGACCAATCCATCTTAGTCGATTTTCTCTTATTTTATCTTTAATCGGTGATATTCTTACTTTACCCCTAATCTACTCGTTCCTAATTCTATCTCTCCTTGTGATCTCACGCATCCATCTTAACATTCTCATCTCCATAACTGTTATCTTTTGAACATGATTATGCTTTACTGTATAACACTCTGATCCATATAATAATGCTGGTCTTACTGGTGATGAGGGGTAGTTACCAGTTCATTTCATTTAAAATCATCACAGCTGTAGGATATCGCTTTCATCTTGCAGCAATGATAATTTTGAACAAAATAAACTAGTAACTACCCGTCATCACCAGTGGGGTGTAAACAATGGTGTAAAAAAGAGTGTAACTGTAGTATTGCTATAAATTTAAATAGTTCTTATTTGACGCAACATGATGACTCAACCATCACAAGACATATTTTATTCAAAAATTAAGGTGATTTGATTTGATTTAAAAAATAATTAATTATTTAACATATTTATTAAATTTTAAATATATATACACACGAATGGGTACTGATTACACTTGAAAAGTGTAATTAATAACTCAATATTTTAATGTAGAATGATACATTAATTTAATAAATTCTTTTACTTTTGTTATTTTATTACTTATGTGAGTTAATTTCTTAAATGTAGTGAGAAAGA
>JAVXUM010000037.1:11365551-11381168 GCA_035590655.1 Pouteria glomerata
CGTTTAGAACACAATTATAAGTATTACCTACCTCAGATCGAAAGAAAAAAGAAGAAATGAAGAGATTTTGATTTGGGCTTCTGAACTTTTGTCATCGATTTCTCTCACCTTGAGCAAAATCACCTAAAACAGACATTACCACAACGATCACGAAGTTAAATACTATCCCAACTACCAACCTTCCTTCCTGGATCACACTTATTCTCTTTACTCTGTCTCTTTCTCTCTCTCTTCTCTCTCTTTACTCTCTTTTCTCTCTTGCATTCTCCAGAAGCCGCCTGAGCCAAAAGAAAGAAAAAAAGAAAGAGAAATGAAGGAAAGGAAGAAAAAAAAAAAAAACTGGGCCTTTGACTCATATGTCCAACCCAATACCATTTCGAGCCAAACTTGTCCTAAAAAAATAAAATAAATTAATCTAATCTTAATTTAAATATTTTATTGACTCAAAATAATATATATATGATCAAAATTAAATACTGAGTGCTGTAGAATTATGTCTATTATTTGAAATCATGTTCATTAGTTGATTGTGGGACAAAGTCATTCCAATGTTTCTATCATTTATTTTGACAAAACACACACAAATATATATATATATCAATAATTGATGTGATTTCCTCCATTTTAATTCTTTGATGGGTTGCCTCTGCAAATGCGAAGCTTTGCTCGGTTGTTATCACTGCTGCAAGTAGCATTGCAATCCATAGGAGTCAATGAATAAATCATGAAGATTAGATAATTAGGCTTGGCCCTGTAGCAAAAGGATGATTACTAGCTAGCCCAATATACCGAGGAAATAAGCACGTGCTTCTTGGTGCAAAAACCCAGTGTAACAGTAACAAGCAGAACAATAATCTATAGTGGAATCTCTGAGAAAGAAACGGGCACCATAGTCCCACGTGTCGAAAATGGTCCACTCTGACAGCTAATGAGTACTAGAACTTCTATTCACTTTTGGCTACATTTGGTTGCTTGTTGGTATAAAGGTAATGAAATGGAAAAAAAATAAGGAAAAATAAAATATTTTTAAATGTATCACGTGAGTTTTTTTAGAAAAGAAAGAAAATAAGAAGAAAAACGGGTGTAAAAATATTAAAAATTTCATACTTTTAAAAGTCGGTAAAAAGGAATAGGAGAAAAGTGAATCAATAAAACTTTTAAAATGATATATATGTCCATAAAATAAAGAAAAAAATTACAAACACGTCCTAAGATTATATAAATTGACAAATCCTCTAACACTTTAAAGGGATTTTATGATAAAATAACAATAATACACTTTTTTTCCTTGTATTTTTTTCTCAACTTATAAATAGAAAGAAAATTATTATCCTTTATTTCCTAAACTTAATTACAAACAATTTCTCTTCTTTTTTCTTATCTTCTAACTAATGTTTCTTTTTCTTTTCTTTTCTTTTCTAAACTCATAAATAAAGCTAAAAAGTGTATAAATATTCTATTCTCTTATTTGATTGCATTTTTGAAGAATCGAATGTCACGCTTAATTACTCTTCCATTTGTTATTTCCCATAGAGTAAAAGTCATCCTCAATTAAATCATAGGAATGTTGTATGCTCCCATAAGGGGAATGAGGCTTGATGAAAGATTTACGGAATTATCTTAATTTTTATACCTTTTTAGAATGATTACTTTTTATATGAGAGTGATACTACTGATTATTTACTCAAATTCTCATTCTATTTTACCATTTAATCTATCATACCATATATATATATATCATGTTTATCTTAAAATTCTTTCTTTATGCATACAAAATATGATTATTCTTACCTTCGTACTCACTCTATTTACATTCTCAATTTTACTTCGTATTGTTACTATCCACAAAATGGATCCTATATTAGAATATATTATATTATTATACTATCTTATCAATATTACAATATATTTTATTATTATATGTAATTAGCATTATATTAAAAAATATTATATTATTATATTATCTTACAAACATTAAAATATTTATATACCATTACTACAAGTAATTAGCATATTTTAAGATATTCTAGTTTCGTTGTCTAGATTATTTTAGTTTACATATATTATTATACTCTTTCTTAGAATATATAAGTAAAACATTAGTATATTATTTTATTTTCTCTCTTATTATTATTCTTCTTTTTCTGTCATGGTAGTAGAGTAAGGTTTTTGACCATAGACAATTTAAGTCTTTTCCCGCTATGGTAGCCACCGCCACCACCACAGCTCCTTTCCCTACACCTTGCCCTTACCCCCAAATTTTGAACCCTCTCAGTCTCTATGTTGGAGAACTAATTGTGCTCAACTAGCACTTCGACCTTTTAATGTGCTTGCTCACACTTCTGGCCTTTCAACACGCTTCCACTTGCCAAAGACTATTCAACGCGCTTTCACGTGCCTCCAACTTTTTAACGCACTTCTACGCGCCTTCAACCTTTCAACGCACTTCCATGTGCCTCTCTCAACGCGCTTCCATGGGCTATCAACCATTCACTGCCCTTCTATGCGCCTCTTCTAATGCTTTTCAATGCGTCTTTAACTTTTTAACATGCTTCCATGCACCTTTTAGAATGCGCTTTTATGCGGCTCCTTCAATATGCTTCCATGTGCCGTCACTTGGGCCATTTAGCTTTCATGCAATTATTTCTCATCCAACTTTACTTTCAACTGGTTTAGCCTTATTTTTATTCTCCAAAATTAAGTTAGTCTTTGCTATACCTCCTTGAGTTTGTCGGCAGAATATTAGAATATATTATATTATTACATTATCTTATCAATATTAAAATATGTTCTATTATATATGTAATGAGCATTATATTAGAATATATTGTATTGTTATATTATCTTACCAATATTAGAATATAATTCTATTACATACTACATGTAATTAGCATATTCTAAAATATTCTGTAATTAGCATATTCTAAAATATTCTACGTTCTTTATTTAGATTATTTCAATCTATATATACCGTTGTACTATTTCTTACAATATATTAATAAATAAAATATTAATATATTATTCTTTTTTCTCTTCCATTATGATTATTCTTTTTCTATAATTCTAATCGTATGCTGAAATCCTTTTATCGTCATTTTAAAAAGGTTCGTACTTATTAATACTACTGGACTGTGCCTTCAGTTAAGCAGTAAAATGATTGACAACCTTTGAACCAAGTCTTTTACCTGAATCTTGTTTGTAATGCTACTGAAGATGATGAAAATAACTGCTGGCTATGTTACGTATTATTAGGTGAGGAACGGGATTCGGAACAAGAATGAGAAAAGAAATGTCAATCAATTTAAGTGAAATTTATCTTATGCAATGATCCTTGAACAATTATTCTTATTATGTAATCCTAATACCTCTAATCATATTATGTATATATATTTGAATCATGGATATAAATGATAGTCACATAAAATAATTTCTCAAATTTAAGAGAATTACAATATTTAATTTATCTAGGAATAAGAATGAGATTTTTTATATTTATCTTTCATCATTATTTTACAACACATGAAGATGTGAAATTTCAAATCCCAACCATACATTTAAGAACTCATAATGGTGGCGTTTGGAATTAAGAACTCATAATGGTTGCGTTTGGAGTTGTATAAAATAAAAAGTTAATGTCTTGAGTTTTGTACAATGAGTATAAAATTGTATAAAATTTTAAAAATTAATATCTCATTTTTTGTGTTGTAAGTAGAAAATATAATATTTATAGTCTCGTAATTCGTGTTTATAAAAATTTATAAAATTTAATTTTTTTTTTAATGCCAAACGCACCCAATGTCTTAAGATGTGGCACCTTCGAATCCCCTTCCAACGGAAAAAAGTACGTATATATCAAAGAGGGAAATTCTTTTTTTGTTTCTGTTTTTTTTTTTTTTTTTTCTCCTTCTGTGAAAGAAGGGCACAATATAACACACTGAAAGTTTATTTTCAAAATAATAAATTAATTGAAATTAATTCTAATAAAAAAAAACATATATATATCCGATTGTTTATGTCTATTTTAGTTTGGATTTTATAAACTCTTGGATTTTGAATATATAAATTTATTTATCTGGGTCTAGTAAATTATTTGGATTTTAATATTTTTTCAAGAACACTATTAATTTTTTAAATTATTTTGGGCTTGAATTAGACCTTTCATTTGGAATCACTAATTTTGACCTTAGTTTTGGCCAAATTTTCTGTAACCCAATGACTTGTACATAAATCTGTGACTTGGTTGATTCAACTAGTTTGTCGTGAAAGCCTCCATCTTTCTCCTAACAATGAACCAACACTGAACTTATTGAGAATCAATTTACTTTTCTTCCAAAGTTATAATCCGTTAAACTAAATTTATTGACACAAAATTATTATCTAAATTCCTAACTAATTCAATTAACCATATTGATAATCTAACTACATAGCCTAACTAATTTCCTAATCAGATTATGATACATGATCTTGACTTCTTGCATATCAAGCAATCGTGCGATTTGATTAGCTTCTTTATGGCGGCGATGATCTTTCTCCCTACACTTCATTTTGTATTACAATTTTTTTTTTTTATAGAAAACTGTATTCATTACAGAAGAAAAGAAGATTTGGCCTCTCTTCTTTTCAAAAAAAAAAAAAGCAAAAAACAATAAACTATAATGGATCCTTCCATAAAAGTCTCAATTGGTTCAATAAACTCGCGCTAATTTATTGTTGTCACATTAAAAGGTGTACACTAGTCTAAACTAATAAATTATTATTATTAGTCCTAAGAGGTTACCTCAGTGGAATGAGAAGCGAGTACAAAGTTTGGGAGAACTCCTCAGGTCGTGAGTTTGATTCTCGCCTGAGCATTCCTCATATAACGGATTGAGTCTAGGGGAGTAAGGGCCCAATCTCAGAGTTTCGAGGCTCGCTGGAGTTGGAGCTGACACTGGAGCTCGATTGGGTGACTGGCAACCAGCGAACGGCGACGGGCTGCTGGGGAATTTCTTCGTACCAAAAAAATAATAATAATAATAATAATAATAAATTACTATTGTTTAGGGCTTACTATTTTCACCTCATTCAAATTTGGGTCTAATTATTTTATTTAATAAATATAAAATTAATTTTCAAAATATATATATATAATCAATTAATGTATGCTGAATTAAGATTATTCTAACAGCAAATAGCTACACCAAGGACTGTCTAACTCTAAACGTCCCCACCATTTCTAATTGTACAACTAAACAGACCAAAAGCAGATGGTAACGTCAATGGTGGTGGTAGAAACTAAATAAATTTAAGGATTTCACATGGATGAATGGTGAGAATTGTTTGCTTTAGGATTCTATGTAAAAAAACGATTATAATTGAACAATCTCGTTAAATCTCATACAAGCAAACGAGTAATATTGAACAGTCGCAAGTAGTGGTAACTAATTAAATTTTAAAAATCTCACATATGAGCAAATAGATTTAGATTATCACATTTGGTTGCAACTATTCAAATCAAGTTTTATAATTGCGCCTTCTGAACTATCAAATTGTTGACAATTAAATTCGATAGTCAAAATTGCGCCAATCTTCTTGTTGATGACGAAATTTCGACGGTTGCTCGATCCGATGAACCCGACCCGAGCATTTACCAAATCTCGTCGGAACCGGAGGTGATCTACCTGTTCGTCAGGGACACCGGTGCGGTGCCTGCCAAAGGCACTCCGATACTTAAGTCAGATACAATAATCTGGAGACAAATTGGCAGAGTAACAGCCAGAGTTCAAAGATTGCGTACCTTTCATGGCTTTTCGTCCCTCCTTTTATAATGGAAGACCGGTGTTTTGATAAATATGAATTTGGAAATACTCGCCGGATTCTCTGTTAGTTTCCAACTTTACACGAGATACGATCTTATCGAATCGTAACCGTTTTGGGAACGGGCTATCTAAGGATATACTTTCCCTCTATGGGTGAGGCGTGAATCTCGGATTGAATTTTTCTGAGATCTTCGAATTTATCCCTGAGCACTGACCTCGTATTGGTATGAGCTCGGGTTTTTACTGATGTCCGAGCTCGGTCTTCCTCCGAGCTCAGGCTCCTTCCGGGCTCAGGGCTCCTCCGGGCTTCGAGACATCAGATTCGCCTTGCACCCGGGTTTTAGTACGATTCTGGGGTATTTTAAGAATTCTCGCGGGGCTCGAGAAATATCCAGCATCAGATGCCCCCAAATTCCTTAGCTTCTGCCTGCAGGGGTGAGGACTTAAATAAGTGGTTGAACCAATCTCGAGCCGCGCGCGCATTAAATGCCCTATAGCTGCTCATGATTGCCGGCCGCCAGACTTTCGCGGCGGTTGACATCCTAGGCGAATTCTTATTGGGGTTTTTCAAATTCACGCCGCGGGGAGGGGCTTCGAAACTCCACCGTTGATCATTGCTACGTGTGGGGATCATACCCGCAGGTTTTAATCAAAAACCCTATTTCACCCGTTGAAGGTTACACAGACGCCACTCTCCGCTTTCCGTTTTTCCCTTCTCCATTGTTGTATTGCGAAGCTACTCTCAAGTTCTTTCCGGTACGTTACTGCTTCCTTCAGTTTCATGCTTCATTTCTTTCGTCGTTTTCTGTGGTATTTTCAAAGAGAGCACCGATTTCCCCAAACATGAGAGTTCATTCTAGACAACGATTTTACGTGGTCTATAGGCACTTTCTTAGTTTTCGAACATTATCTATCTAGGTCTCTCCCTTCGAACCTTCTTTCCACCGTGCCTCCCCGTCGAAAAGTTCTTATGTCCTCGGAGAGTGAATCTTCTAAGGAAAACACCCCCGAATTTGCCCGAGATTTAGCTTTCGGCCCTTCTTCCTCCCATGGTGATAATTCCATGCTTTGGGATCCCACAGAGCTTGAATGCACTAGCATCTTCTCCGTTGTTGATAAACGACGGTTAAAAAATATATTAAAATCCTTCCAACTCCCAAAACATCTAGCCTATCGGTGGCCGGCTTCAGATGATACGGCTTGCTCGCCAATCATGGAGGGCGTAGAAACGGTTTATGAGGCCACATTGTCCAGCGGGCTCTGTTTTCCTCTCGCCTGGCCCATAAGGAAGGTTTTGGCCAGGCTCAACATCAACCCAGCTCAGTTGACTCCGAACGGCTGGAAATTTTGGTGGGGAGCGCCGTGATATGGAAAGCCACCACCGACGAGCATATCACCGCGGACGAATTCCTGTACTGCTACAGGGTCGTCGAGGCCGGCCGCGGGTAGTACTACTTCGCCGCGCGGACGAAGGCGTTAAACCTGGTGATCGGCTACCCCTCTTCTATCAAGAATTGGAAGGACCACTTCTTTTTCTTGTACGGAGAGGGATGGGAGTTATGTCCTTGGGAGACTGAGGAAGATAAGAAGATCCGTTGCCCCCTGTCCTAGGGGCGCCCGTCTGAGGAGGGTAAGATCCTAAGTCTCTTCTAGTTCCTCAAATCTGTGTTCTAGTGCCTGACCCTCTTTCTTTTTTATTCCTTCCCAGCTAGGGCTTGTCCTCAGGTCTCCAAAGAACAACTTAAGCACATCAAACTTGCGCAGGAATCATCTCTGCACCATTAGTCCCTTCTTCTGACCGCAGAGAGTCTGGCCGAGCATATGCTTGGTCCCGAGCCTTCCTTGGAGGCACTCGAGCTTGAACGTGAGAGGAGTGAGTTGGGTTTCTCCTTTTTCGAATATCATTTTGATGAATTTGTCTGACATTTTCTATCGAATGCAGATACCAATCTCGCTGTTGCCGATTTCTCCTCCGAGGCAATGAGATTCAACAAGGAGCGCTTCCAAAGCCTGGGGAAGAGGGCCTCCAGCTCGGCGCCTCTTGCCCGCAAAAAGCAGAGGTTGGCCGACACTAGCACCTTCTAGGAGTGGGTGCCCGAGGGGGACAATCACGATCAGGTGCCAATCTCTGATCTGATTCGCCGACCTCATGCCTCTGCTTCTCCACCTCCAGCCTTTGCGCCGAGCAGGGACGAGGACCCGGTCCCACCTTCTGCCGACCCTCCAAATGCAGTGGATGACGAGGAGTTGGCGGTCTAGAAAATGCTGGGGATCGTGACTCCAGCCGAGCTCAGGCGGGTTCAAGATTCGTCTCACAACCGTCTTGTCAGGAGCATCGCGCACGACCTGGCCAAGGTAAGATCTCACTATTTCATCTGTCCTGACGAGTTGGGTTTAACCAGTCTGCTTGGCATTCGCAGGTGATGGTCCGTACGTCCGAGCTCGGGACTCGATTTTTGGAGAAGAGTCAACTTGTTGATATTGAGCACTCCAACAACGTTTTCTTGAGCAAGGAGGTGACCGAGCTGCGGGCCCAGGTTGAGCTGCTGACTGGCAAGGTCCATGATCGTGAGGCTGATCTCGAATTGGCTAACAAGGCCCGTGAGGAGGCCTGTGCTCGAGCTGACGCGGCATTGGCTTTTCGCTGGCTGCGGAGGTCGGCATGAAGGAGGAGGCCTTCCAATAGCTAGAGAAGATCAAGGGCGGCTTGGAAGTTGAGAAGGCCCAGGCGGTAGAGATATTCAAGGGGAGCGATGAGGCCCAGGCTTGGCTCGCCGAAACCTTCGAGTATGGGTTTAATGATGCCAAGAAGGAGATCAGTCTGAAATTCCTGGGCCTAGATCTCTCGAGCATCATTGCCTTCGGAGGGCCTTAACCAGCGGGGTCCCAAAGCCCAGATCACTCAGAGGGCGGAGCTCCGCGATCTTAATTTCCCAGCCTCCTCACACCCCTTTTTTTTTTTTTTTTTACAAGTGTCTCTGTAAACATTTCTGACATTAATGAAATGAACTTTTGTCATTGTTCTGTCATCTTTGATTGAATTGATATATTCGACCTTGATCACTTGTTTTTGATTCGTTATTATGTACTTGTGCGAAAAATAAATGTACGATTGTGAAATAAATAGACAATGAACCAGGTAAAATTGTACCTTTATAAGCCGTTGTCCAAACCGTTTGCCGGTATCCGGCCGATCTCGTGGCCCGGTTTTACCTAGCAGAGACCGTTGAGCTAAGTCGAATTTAATTTATTTGAATTCAATTCGGTTTATGTAGTGACCGAGCTCAGAACTCAGTCACTCTTGGGCGCGAGGCCGCTTCTTACAGGCCGATGCCTAGATCGGTCTAGACCGCTATGTAGTGGCCGAGCTCAGAGCTCAGCCACGTTTGGGCTTGAGGCCACTAGGTAGTGACCGAGCTCAGAGCTCAGCCACTTTTGGGTACGAGGCCACTAGGTAGTGACCTAGTTCAGAGCTCAGCCACTTTTGGGCGCGAGGCCGCTAAGTAGTGACCGAGCTCATAGCTCAGCCACGTTTGGGCACGAGGCCACTAGGTAGTGACTGAGCTCAGAGCTCAGCCACTTTTGGGCGCGAGACCGCTATGTAGTGACCGAGCTCAGAGCTCAGCCACTTTTGGGCGCGAGGCCGCTAAGTAGTGATCGATCTCATAACTCAGCCACGTTTGGGCGCGAGGCCGTTAGGTAGTGACCGAGCTCAGAGCTCAGCCACTTTTGGGCACGAGGCCGCTAAGTAGTGACCGAGCTCATAGCTCAGCCACGTTTGGGCGCGAGGCCGCTAGGTAGTGACTGAGCTCAGAGCTCAGCCACTTTTGGGCGCGAGGCCGCTAAGTAGTGATCGAGCTCAGAGCTCAGCCACTTTTGGGCGCGAGGCCGCTAAGTAGTGACCGAGCTTATAGCTCAGCCACGTTTGGGCGCGAGGCCGCTCATTACATTCTGATCTTCAGATCGGTTTAATTTTGATTCGATCTCGGACAGATGAGTAAACTTCATGAAAATTTTAAATCTTGAAAATTGTAAAATTCCATTACAAACTCAGTACTCATCAAATTTAATAAAACTTGAGGTAGTCTTCATGCCAAGGATGCGGCAGTCTCTTTCCATTGATATCTTTCAGCCAGTAGGTTCCCCTGCGGGTAGATGAATCAATGACATAGGGGACCTCCCAGTTTGGTCCGAGCTTCCTTTCGCGGGGATCTCTGGTTGACTGGTTGACCCTCTTAAGCACTAAGTCCCCGACTCTCAGATGCCTCGGTTGAATTTTTCGATCATGGTACTGCTTAACAAGTTGCTGGTATGCTGCCATTTTTACGGTAGCCTGCAACCTTCTTTCTTCCAGCAAGTCAATCTCTTCCTGCAGGGATTCCTCGTTGTTCTCCTGACGAAATAGTTCTATTCTCGGACTCGGTAGGCCGATCTCTACAGGAATGACTGCTCCTGTACCAAAGGTCATTGCGAAGGGGGTGCAGCAAGTGGGGGTTCGTTCAGTCGTCCTGTAGGCCCACAGAATGTTCGGTAGCTCGTCTGCCCATAACCCCTTAGCTTTTTCCAGTCTAGTCTTGATAATTTTGAGGAGCGCCTTGTTGGCTGATTCTACCTGACCATTAGCCTAAGGATGTTCTGGGGAGGAATAGTGGTGATTGAAGTGGAGTTCTTCGCAGAGCTCGTTGAAGTGCCTCCCTTCAAACTACTTTCCGTTGTCAGTCACCACGACCCTAGGGATTCCGAATCTGCAGATTATCCCTTGCCACAGGAATTTTCTCATATTTTGCTCCGTGATGCTCGGTAGGGCCTCAGTTTCCACCCATTTTGTGAAATAGTCAATGGCGATCATGGCGAACTTCCTCTACCTTTTGCCTGGGGGCAGTGGCCCCACGATGTCGATTCCCCACTGGGCGAACGGCCAGGGACTTTGTACTGGGGTTAATTCTTGCGTAGGTAATCTCGGGATGTTCGCAAACCTCTGACATTTATCGCATCTCTTCACCAATCCCTGAGCGTCTTTCTCCATGGTCGGCCAATAATATCCAGCCCGGAGGGCCTTTTTAACCAACTGCCTCCATCCTGAATGATTTCCACAGATCCCTTCATGAATTTCTCACAGAACATACTCTGCTTCTTCCTCTCTTGCGCATCTCAACAGAGGCATAGTCTGGCCCCTTCTGTATAGCACCCCATTAATAAGGGTGTATTTCATTACTCAGTATTTGATCATTCGTTGCTCGTTTGCATCTGTGGGCAAATTTCCTTCGGCAAGAATTTCTTATGGGCCGAGCCCATGTTGCCTCCGCATCGATCTGCATGATTGCTGTCGACCTGGTGCTAGGCATTCTCAGAACTTCAACCGGTACACCGGCATCTTCTTTTGATGAAGCAATCTTCGCTAGCCGGTCTGCTTCCTCGGTTTTTTCTCTGGGCACTCTTTCTAGCACGACACTGGAGAACCTCTTGATCAGGGTTCTGGCCACTTCACGGTATTCAGCCATTCTGTCACCCCGAGCTTCGAACTCTCCCTCAATTGGCTCAATAATGAGCTGAGAGTCGCTACGGACTCTGATGTGATCTGCCCCCATTTTGAGAGCAAGTTGCAGCCCGGCTATCAGGGCCTCATATTCTGCTTCATTGTTAGAGGCCGAGAAGCCGAACATGAGTGCGTACTCCACTTTGAAGGCTTCTGGGGATACCAGGACATTGCCGACCCCACTTGCCTCTCTTGTGGATGAACCATCAACATTTAAAATCCAAGTTTATGCTGCCTCTTCTTCACGCCGATTCTCCTGTGCTGCTGTGAATTCTGCTATGAAGTCGGCGGCTGCTTGCTCTTTTATTGCTGACTGGGGTCTATAGTGGATATCGAACTGGCTTAGCTCCACTGATTTGACTAGCCTTCCCGAAATTTCTGGTTTGTGGAGAACCGTCTTAAGTGGCTGGTCTGTCAGAACCACCACAGTATGGGCTTGGAAGTACGGTCTCAACCGCCGAGCCGCGTTTATTAGGGCGAACACCAACAGCTCTATCTTGGGATACCTTTCTTCTACCTCTCGTAATGCTCGGCTTGTGTAGTACACCAGCCTCTGTACACCATCTTCTTCCTTGACCAGGGCCGAGCTGACAGCCGTCTGTGATATTGCCAAATATAGGTATAACAGCTCTTCGGGAATAGTTCGGCTAAGTAGCGGAACCGCCCCCAGGTACAGCTTGAGTTGCTGGAATGCCTCTTCACACTCCGCGGTCCACTCAAATGCTTTCCTTAAAGTTTTGAAGAAATGCAGGCATTTATCAAAGGACTTTGAGATGAACCTGTTCAGAGCTACTACTCGTCCGACTAACCTCTGAACCTCCTTGGTCGTCTTGGGCGATTGCATTTCCAAGATAGCTCGAACTTTCTCTGGGTTGGCCTCAATACCCCGGCTGGACACCATGAATCCGAGGAACTTTCCCGAGGCCACACCGAATGCACATTTAGCCGGGTTCAGCCTCATCTTGAACTTCCGGAGAGTGGCAAACGTCTCTCCCAAGTCTGCCACATGCTCTGAGGCTTCCTTGCTTTTCACTAGCATATCGTCTACATACACATCCACATTGCGCCCGATCTGAGACTTGAACATGAGGTTGACCAGCCTTTGAAACGTAGCCTCAGCGTTTTTCAGGCCAAAAGGCATGACATCGTAACAATAGAGACCTCGGTCTGTGATGAATGCGGTGTGCTCCCGGTCCTGCTTGGCCATCCGAATCTGGTTATATCCTGAAAAGGCATCCTTAAAAGAAAGTACCTGGTGGCCGGCCGTGGAGTTGACCAACTGGTCTATCGCCGGGAGAGGGAAGCTATCCTTCGGACACTTCTTGTTCAGATCTGTGAAATCGACACACATCCGCCACTTTCCGTTTGATTTCTTGACCATCACGACATTGGAGAGCCAAGCCGGGTACTGCACCTCTCTTATGAACTTCGCCTGAAGGAGCTTCTCCACCTTCTCGGCCACGGCATCATACCGATCTGGAGAGAAGATTCTTCTTTTTTGCTTGATCGATCTCGAGCCAAGGAGGATGTTAAGGTAGTGAGCCATCACATTCGTGTCAATGCCTGGCATATCCTCGTGAGTCCAAGCAAATACATCAGAGTTCTGTTTCAGGAAGGTCTTGAGTTCTTCCTTCTGCTGCTTTGGGGGCGATGCCCCGATCTTCACTGTCCTTCCGAGGTCGGGGTCACCAATAATGACATATTCGAGGTCATCGCTCGGTTCTCCCCTCTTCATCTCGAACCTCCAGTTCGTCAATGATCATTGTCTCCCTGGTGGTCTCTCTTCGTAACGATGAGGCGTAGCATTCTCTAGCCGTTCTCTGGTTCCCTTTTACACAGCCAACGCGTTCTTTGGTAGGGAACTTAAGACGGAGATGGTAAGTCGACGTCACAACCTTGAATTGATTCAATGCTGTCCTCCCCAATATCACATTGTACGCCGAGGGGGAGTCGACTACCAAGAAGGTTACCATTCTGGTGGCTTGAGCCGGTTCTGAACCCAGGGTGATTGGAAGGGCTATTGACCCGAGTGGTTCTACGCGATCCCCGGCAAAACCAATCAGAGGGGAACATACCGGCTTTAGCTTGTCTTTCCCAATATTCATCTTGTTGAAAGCTTCCCAGTACAAAATGTCGGCCGAGCTGCCACTGTCCACCAGGATCTTGTAGATCTGAAAGTTGGCTATGACAGCCGATATTACCAGCGGGTCGTCGTGCGGGTGGCTCAACTCCTGGGCCTCATCTTCAGTGAAGGTAATTGAAGTGAATTCTGACCTGACTTTTTTCGTGGGATTTTCCGTTGCCATTACCTCCCTCGCCCTGAGCTCCCTAACATGCTTATTCCTTGATGATGAGGACTCGCCTCCCCCAGCCAGCCCTCCAGAGATCACCCTTATTTCACCTAAAGCTCTCTGGGCAGGTGGCGCCCTTCCTGGGCTTCTCCCCGGACTCCGTGGTAGGGTTCGGTTACCTCTCTGTTCCCTCTGCTGTCCAGCCACAAATCCGCGATACTTCCCTTTTCTGATAAAGCTTTCCACTAACCTTTTCAAGTCGATGCAATCCTCGGTATCGTAGCCGTAGTCTCGGTGAAAAAGGCAGTAGTTGGATTTGTCTCTGGAGTTCACCGGGCCCTTCATTCCTCTCGGCCATTTGAATTCTGGATCTCCCTGGATCGTGTAAAGGACTTGTTTCATCCTCGAGTTCAGCGGGGTGAAACTCCAGTCGGTTCTTGGAGGACGGTTTCTTCTGTAATCCTCTTTGCCCCAGCTATTATAGGTTCGAGCAGCCTTTGCCTCCTGCTCAGGCCTGCTATCTTACTGGCGTTTCCGATCTGATTGGGGTGCTTCAGAATCTTTCCTGGCTTTCATTACATCCTCGGCATTCATATGCTTCTGAGCTCTCGCCATAAGCTCGGCCATATTCTCCGGGGCCCTCTTGGCCAGGGAAAAAGCAAATTGTCCTGGCCTCAGACCACTCATGAAGGCCGTAGTAGCGACCTTGCCATCGATTTCCTCTATCTTCAGCATCTCTCGATTGAACTTGTTCACGTACTCCCTTAGGGTCTCTTCTCTGCCCTACTTGACAGTCAACAGGTGGGATGGAGGCTTCCTCTGCCGCTGGCCCCCAATGAAGTGGGACACGAACTGCTTGCTTAGCTCCTTAAAGTTGGCGACAGACCACGGTTTGATTTTGTTGAACCACGCCCTGGCTGGCCCCTTCAGTGAGATAGAGAAGGCCCGACATTTAATCTCATCGGGCACCGCATGAAGATGCATCGCCGAGTTGTAAGCATCCAAGTGATCCAACGGGTCCTCAGAGCCGTCGTAAGAGTCTACCGTAGGCATCTTGAACTTAGGGGGGAGCGGGCACTCCATTATTTCCAGGGTAAACAGCGTCCCCGTCTTATCCACGATATCTCCGATGATGTTAGGCTGCCGGACGGCGGCCATTACTCCATCAACTTGGGCTTGCATAGCCCAGATCATGTCCTCCATAACTGTGTTATCTGTTCTCTCCGTCTCCCCTCCACGGCGGCGGACAGTCTTACTTTGAGTTTCTGCTGCCACCCCGCCTCGTTGTGGAGGGGGATCTTGCGCTTCATTCTCTCCGACCATTCCCCCATCTCTATCGTTCTGAACAGCGCCACCATTGCCACCGTTGTTGTCTTGTGGCGGGGGAGGTGGCTGCGCCGGGGCCATCCGTCCAACCTGCTCCATGAGGATATGATTCTGCTCTATCAGGGCCTGCATGGTGGCCGCCATATTAGCGAACTGCCTTTCCATTGCCGCGATCCGTTCATCGCCGTGAACTTGATCCCCCATCGTTGAACTTGGCTGATCCCTCAGTGTGTGTACGTCGGACCGAATTCGAACTATAAACTTGGGACACGGAGAATCCTCTTCGTTCCCACAGACGGCGCCAACTGTTGATGCTGAAATTTCGATGGTTACTCGACCCGACGAACCCAACCCGACGAACCATCAAATCTCACCGGAACCGGAAGTGATTTATCTGTTTGCCAAGGACACCAGTGTGGTGCTTGCCAAAGGCACTCCGATGTTTAAGACAGATACAATAATCTAGAAATAAATTGGCAGAATTACGGCCAAAGTTTAAAGATTGCGTACCTTTCATGGTTTCTCGTCCCTCCTTTTATAATGAAAGACTGATGTTTGGATAAACATGAATTTGGAAGTATTCGTCGGATTCTCTGCTAGTTTCTATCTTTACTCGAGATACGATTTTATCGAATCCTAACCGTTTTGGGAACAGGCTCTCTAAGG
>JAVXUM010000037.1:11390346-11410055 GCA_035590655.1 Pouteria glomerata
GTAATGGCCATAAGGCCTATTTTGGTATTGTAATTATGGCAATGTAATATTAAAGTTAAAGTTTCAAGTTATTTAATCTATTATGCTTCCAATGGAATGGAATGGATGTGAATGGATCCAGCTATGTGGCCGTGGATTAGAGGCTTATAAATTTATGATTTTTGCTACGTTAATGTTTGGCAGTACTTATATATAACTATTACAGGTTCAGGTTATAAACCCTTAGAACCATGTATAATAGGGGGAGTTTTCATGGGTCCATTTCGTGACCGTTGTGTTTACTCTGATACGGTGACCTTAGAATCATGTTATATATGCTTATCACTCACTCCCCGAGTCCCCGAGCTTGGGGCGTGACACACTGCCTCTAACGTCATAGATGAAATTTAGAGTAAGCAAAAGGCTTATGAAGATAAGACTGGATTAGGCTACAAAGGTGAAAAGAACATTCCAACAGCATCTTCACAAATTCCTATGACTCCAAGAGTTAAATTTTCATATACTGCAAATCCCTCGAAGAGGAGTATTCTAAAATTCAAATCACAATCATTCCCTCCTCTAAAGGTGAAAGGTACAAAATTTTTCAATCCCCAATCTTTTGTTCCTGTGTGTCACCATTGTGGTACTAAAGGTCATATTCGCCCAAATTGTTATAAGCTCTATGGTTTTCTTTTGAATTATGTGAAAAAGTTTTCTAATAATAAAAATTCTAGAGTTCTTATGATTAATAAGTTTCAAACTTTTTCTGATTTCTCTAAAATAATTTTAAAAATCCACGTCAATTTTAAAAATAAAAAATTTTAATTTTTTATGAAAGGAGTAAGAAAAAGAAAAGCACTCTCAAGATAATCTTTCCTAAAACTAGGGCTATTTGGGTTCGAAAATCTGATCTTGTTACTAAACCCTTGGATGCCTCTCGTTTTGAATCTTTTAAAAAATCTTTGGGTATTTGTGCACATTTTAATTTTTTTTTTTTAAAAAAAAAATATATATATATATATAAGGGATAGGAGTTCATTATTTGTTTTGAAAATATTTTATAACTTCTATCTCCTTTAATGTGGGTCAATCATTTGAACAAATAAATTTTTAATAGATTGATAATTTATATTTTCATCTAAATTGAAAACAAGTGTTTTGATGAAATTTGCCATAATTTTGATGTGCTTCCTTTTACAATTGACTGATTACGAATATACCTTTCCATCTACAAATCTATTGATCAATGATTACTGTTTGATGTTTTTAAAAAATGTTGAAAGCCTTCATATGAAAAAAAAAAAGAAAAAGAAAAAAAAATATCTTATCTTAGAAAGAGCTACCAGTAGGATCAGTGAGAAGCCTCTTAATGACTTGTTGATTGTTAAGTAAAAAATTATCTACCCATAAGCGTGTGAAAGCTGCCAAGACCTTGAAAGAGATATATAAAAAAAAAAAAGAAATAAAGAAATAAAAAGAGGAAAATTGGTTCTTAATTTATTTGGTACATCAAATTTAATCTCTTAATCTTACGATTTGTTTGAGAGGAGCATATATGTTTGATAAGTCATAATCTCACATGCACTCAAGAATTGTTTTGATTTTATGGCTTAATTTATCTCATAACGCAGACTTGAAAATTTATTTAGCAAGATAAATTTTAGTTCATTTAAATTTATAAGTTTTGGGTGATAGATTTACATATTTGGACATAGGTGAAATAAATTTCTTTGATCCATCTTGTGAACTTTCGTATTAATTTTTAGCGTTTTTATAAATATATTCAATTTTTTTTTTTATGTGTGCACAAAAAGGCCTTACAAGAATTTTCTAGAGAGGTTTATAAGGAAGGTGTTAGCTATTTTTGATCTATCTTTTTATTTCTTTATTTTTTTCGTGTTTGTCAACTCATATCAAAAAGGGGGAGTAAAAAATTTAAAATTTTTATCTTGTGGTCCTGTGAACTTGAAACTTGAATTTGAAATTTAAACTTGAAAATTATTTTAAAATTTTTACCATATGATGTCTTGATATGTTTGTTCAAGTGTTGTAGATTATTTTGAAATTTAATTTAAATTTTGATATAGAATTGCTAAGTGGAGATCGTAAGATTTTATTGTGGCAAATCCATACAAAATCTTAAATTAAATATGAAATATTTGAATGTTCCCTAAATTAAAAAGAAGAGAAGATTTAAATATTTCCTAAATTAAAGATTTTTCTAATTACTAAGTTTTCAAAAAGTCACAAATACAATATTGTAATCCAAATTCAATTAGGAGTAAAGAAGACTACACAGATTAGTAAATACGCAAAAAATTCAATACGCATCGCAGGCAGAACGCAGGGAGCGCGCGGCTGCGCCACATGGACGCTGGGAGCTCGCAGGTTGCGTGATGATTCGAGCAAATTATTTTATGAAAGATTTTATTTTCGTTTTGGAAATCTATTTATTTGAGTCCTAATTAAATAGGAATTTATAAGTCTATATAAATGCACCCAAACTTAATAAACAGACAAGAATTAAAAAGGGAGAAGAAAAAGGCATATTATAGAGTCTTATGAGAGAGAAAATTTTTCCTTATGAGCGCATGGGTCTTTCTCTTGTCTTCTTTATTCTTTGTTGAGTTTGTTTACTTTTTAAAGAGTTAGAAAGTTGGTTTCCACTTGGTTTAGGTGTATCATGGATTCGAGCAAGTGCTTGAAAAAATCGTGCATGGAGTCGTAGAGATTTTGAGTAGGTACTTGTAACCTAATTATATAGTAGAAATTGTTTTGAGATTTTTTCCCTAGATAGAGTTTTCTTCTTTATTTCTTAGTGCCTTCATATTTTATCTTTTATTATGTGAATTGATTAATTTATTTGGACGACTCGAATAATTTTCAACAACTCTTTCGTTCAACTAAACAACCGTCGTGTTGTTAGAAAATAAATTAAATCCCACAAACTATGCATGTTCTACTTTTCGGTCCTACCACTCAAATGACAAAGATTATAGTACCGACAGCTCTGTCAAATTTTATGAAAATTTATAAACATCAGATAAGTCGTTTGGCTACATAAGAAAAAATTAATTCTTTTAACATTTTTATAATTGTTTTCGTCTTATATAACTATTTTTTACTAAAATTTATTTTTTTAAAAAATTATGACTTTTAATTGTGTTAATCCCATTCGTAAAAAATAAAAAAATATATCGATTTACGTAAAAATTATTTGTTTGAATAAAAAAAGTAACAAAAAATTTAACTTTTTTTATTTCTTTTAACTTTTATTCAAATAAAGATAAATTTTTTAATTTTTTTACAAGTACAATTAATAAGCTTAAAAATTATAATTTTTAAAAAAAAATAAATTTTAGTGAAAAAAAAAGGTAAAAAATTCTTACCGGACAAAACAGGTTGGACACCATTGAGTATGATGGCAACTGCCAAGAAAGGTGCAAGTTATGAGACTGTTTTTGCAACTGTTGTGCCAGTGGTGAAGATATAACTAATGATGTAGTGAAATACCAAAGCAAGCGAAACCAAGATTACGAAGATGATGAAAGAGCTTGAGGTCATAATTATAACAGAAAAGGCAACTGATTTGAAATGTTCCGCACCCAATTCATTGCTGACTCTCACACTGTCAATCATGCAATATAATGAAATTTATTCTCAAAAAACATACGTTAACTAAAAAATATTATGATCAATTTGGCCTTAGTAAAATATCAGTGGTTATTTGAATTGAATAGGTATAATTCTTACCGTATTGCTAGTGGTTGAATTAGCTTCCCACAACAAAATCAAAAGGCTAACAATTGTTGGGTTGTGATATGTTGATACCTAATAAGATTAATTCTGGGCTTCTCGTGAATTTAAATTAAGATTTAAAAGTGTAATTGTTATCTTACTTAGTTTCCTACATTAAAACAAAAATCACTACATTATTTAGTTACATTTAATGTTTTGTAGAGGATGATATCAATCAATGTATGCAATTAACCACGTCAGAAAATTAAAAAAAAATGGCAAAAATTTTATGTGAAAAATTCTTGTTAACAAAAGAAAAATTCATGAGTCCTAAATGGATGATTGACTTTTTTCACTAAAGTATAAATTATAATATTCAAAAGAAAAACAAAATAACAATCGATTCTACAATACCTCATAATGAAAACTTACTTGCATTTATCGTAAATCTTACAAGTGAAAAATCAATCTTCAAGTCAACAAAGATTAACACTAAATATGCATGAAATTTTATCAACTAAGACATTAAGAGAATTTTTCTACAAATTAAGCTCAATGAATATTAATGTAATTTCTCAGAATGTGTGAAGAACTCCCAAAGAATGCACACTTGATTTAAGGGTGTCCTCTTTATTCAAAGTTCACACGATTGCTTTTAATTTTTCATTCCCGTTAGCAATCTTCAAGTAACATATCATAAACCTCTTGCAACGCAGACTCGTTGCTCACATCAACATGCTCATTATTAGACGATGAGAAAAATTCACTTGAATAACTTTTAAAAGGGTTAATTACTTCAACTTTGTTTACCAAAAGAGAATTCAATTTTCCAGTGTTTTCATAAAATTCATTCTTCTCCTCATAAAAAGAACTGTGAAAGCAGAAAAGTTGCATGTGCCTTCATTAGCGAATTCAAAACAAGAAGAATCGTAATCGGTAACATCTAATGGAACATGCCCATAGCCCTTGCATCTATAGCATTGAACTCTCTTGGGTTTGAAGCCATTCTGCTTCTTCGCGCTTTCCTCTCTTTTGCTTTGTTGCCTTGAAATCCACTATTCTTCTTTGATTGGCCCTTTTTAATAAGATTCTTCAATTGTATTGCATAGAAACCAATTTTCTCATCCTCAATGTCAAAATTATCCCTAGACACAAGATTCTCAATATCTTCCTTGATTAGACTTTAATGCCATCCCTTTGAATCTCTTTGGCCTCATTTGATTTAATTTTTTATTTTTTATTTTCTATTTTAAGCTAATTTTTCATTTTGACGTTTTAAAAATAAGAAAAACAGTTTAAAGTGCATTTGGTCACTTGTGTTTTCAAATTTTGTTTTAGAAAACAGAAAATGAGTTTATACATAAAATGAAAAATGACAAAAAATCATTTTGAGTATTTTTAACTCAAAATAAGAAAACGATAACATTTTTTGTTTCTATGTTTTGGAATTTTTAGAATATAAAACACATAAAATAAAAAATAAAAAATAAAAAACAAGAAATCAAACCAAATGCCACCTTAGTTTTTGACATTCGCTACTAAGGTTTGCACAAAAAACAAAAAGAAAAAGAAAAAAACCACCAAATTAAATCTTTTAATTTTATCTCGTCAATATTTTCACCTTTTCAATGGTAAAAACTTTGGATTCATAGGACAAAGGGCAATGAATGTAGAATTTTTCTAATTACCCTAGGTCTATGGATACACTCAATAATATTAAAGCAAAAATTGACTAATATATCGAATATTTAACCTTCCAAAAACATGATCGAAGGTCTCATACTCTTCCATATCCACAATGTTTTGAATTCTATTGTAAGCTATTGAAGTTTTGACCTCTTCACGACTGATTTCCTTTTGTGCGTGAATCGAAGAGTCATCCAAGCCTCTTTTGGGCTCAAGAAACTTGAGATTCTACGAAATTGATGCCTCCACACAAATTACAACAAAAATGGTACTTATCTCTTTGAACTTATACTTCTTTTCAGCTTCATCTATTGTCCATTGATCAATGGATTTGTCATCTGTTTCACCATCAACTTCATTTGTTGGAGGATTCCAACCATTTTTAACAAAAATCCAAACCTTGCAGTTCATCAACGTTAAATGAACAATCATCCATGCCTTCTAATAAGAAAAACTTCAACCAGTAAACCGGGAAACCTGTGCTTGAATCTCCTTCACATGGTGGACTTAAGGACACTAACTTTCTAAAATCTCACCTTTGTTAATGTACAAAAACCTAGACAAACAACACTTTGATGGCAATTAAACTTTTGCATAGGCTAGTATCAAACAATGCAAGCAAGCAAATCATATGTAAAAAATAAAAAAGTCACAAGATATTTTACATGAAAAATCCATGTTAATAAAAAGGAAACCATGAGTTGTATATGGAGAATTGACTGAGCTTCTTCAACTAGAGTATGAGCTTCAAGTTTCAAAAAAAAAAAATGCAAAATAGTAATTAAGTCCATTTGCAATGAATACCCATTCGCATTTAGGATGAACCCTCTAAGCAAAAAACAGATCTTCAAGTCTGCCAATATCAGCATAAATAATATATGAAGCTTTATTGGTTATGGCATTAAGAGAATTCTTGCATAAGCTCTATGAATAATAACGTAATTTCTCAAGAGGTGCAGAGAACCCTTAAAGAATGGCTCTGTTTACAGACTCTCAATAAGACAAATCCAATTATGATTATAAGGTTCTTAATTTCCTTATTCTACGAATTCTAGGAAGCATCCCTATTTGTAAATGTAACTTCATTAAGTAGTAGGAAACCTTTATTGAATAATCTTCTAGCCGTAAAACACATTTAGGTAGAGGCTGAGAAAAAAAAAAATAACTGTTTTACAGTTAGCTACTAATTCTTTTCTAAAATGTAAATTTTTTTTTTTATGTTTAAAAAAAAAAATTAACTTTTTAACAGGTAACATTTTAATTTTTTATTAGTTTGATATCTTTATCCTTTAATATTCTTAAAAAAAATAAAATATAAGAGTAGAAATTTGATATTTAAAAAAAGAAAATAAAGAACTTATAACTAAAAAGTGAGCTATTAATTCTTGTTTTTTTTTTTTTCCAAAACATGCACTTAAAGACTATTTTCACTTTTTACGGGTTAAATTAGATACATCTTCTAATTGCCTCAAATACACCGAAATTCCCAAAGAACACTGCAACATTGAAATCTGGAACGAAAGTTCGAAACCGCCCATGTGAGCTCCCAACCTACCAACGACAAGCAATTTTTGGCCGCTATTTGCTCTGTTGCGACTCTTTCTTATATGTGCCTGATGTTTTTGATATATTTCGGAGCCAAAAACCTACCAGCTCTTGGTTTGGTTTGAGAAGTAAAATAATTAATTTTTATATGTATAATATTTAGTTGTAAAAAAAAAAAAAATTAATTTTTATTGTGTATAAAAAAGAAAAAAAAAACATTAACTTTTTAGTAGTTAACTTTTTATTCTTTTGTTAATTTGATAATTTTATTTTTTATAATTTAAAAGAAATTTAAAATATAAAAAAATAAGTTTAGTCATTTTAAAAATAAAAAAAAAAATAATTGAATAACCGGTTGACGATTAGCTCCCTAATTCCTAAACGAAACCTTAATTTTACATTTAACACTCCAATCGAATGCCTAAACTAATATACTTAAAATCATTATTTTTTGTCCATTAAATTATCAATCATAAATATAAACCTAACAACAACATTATTGCGTAAAGCAAGAATCTGGTCATAACAATGATTACTGTTTTTAAAGTTTTTGTGCTCGCTTATTAAAATTACACGGTAAATAAAATCCCAAAAATTATATTAAAAAAATGCACCGATAAACGTTCAGGACTAGGAGGGAAGACGACAATAAAAAAAAAAAACAAAATGTAGACAAACCTTGCAGCTGCATTGAACCCAACTGAAATCATGTAGACCCATCCAGCAATTGTCATACTGCATGCGAGACCCACAATTGACAATTCAGATAACCACTTTAATATATATATAGGTGCGTCAGTGCATGCGTAATTGCATACTGTAATTAACACAAAGAAGGAACAGGTTAAAGCATCATGTACTTGCGTTGGGTGAAAAAGCTAAGGTACTATCTATACTTTTTGAAAGGAGGTACCATCTATACTGATTTTGCTTCGAAGTATATTTTAAAGTAACCGCTAATACATATGATCTTTCTTGTTCCCGTGAAATGACCTATAAAGTTGTTAGCTGTCATAATTATTTAAGATATCTCTTGTTAAATTTAAAGCAATGAATAGCAATTGATTTACTAGTTTTTGTTATGAACCCTATAACCTAGTTCAAATTTGGCACTGTAACCTAAAATTCTCGTCGTTATATTAGCTGGCAGCTCGGTTTATCTGCACCTGTTAGTATAAATACATGCTTGCATGTATAAGTGAATTATATATATACAAATAAGAAACTATCGTCCTCTAAGTTTGTAGCTGATATATATTTATTTTCACAAGTTAAACTAAGACTTTATTTAAAAAAAAAAAAAATCACCATCCATAGAAGGGGTAAACATCAAGAAAAACGAATGGAATGGATCTACTCGATCGGGAAAACAAATAAGGGCCGTGCAACGACACTTCATACGGAAGACGAGAATACTGGAAGAAATTATCAACTGGTCTCTTCATAGAAACGACAATTTGACTGTTAGTTTGAACGTTAGTTGTGTAGAGATCATGGTTCCCCAACACGATCATGGAATTTAACATTTGTCTACTGGTAAAAGAACAAAAGTGATACGTGCCACAAACTTTGTCGGGAACTTGCCCTCCTTTATTTGTTCTTCGCTGAACATGATTGGAAATGGCACATGTAAGAATGGGCTACAGTGACAAGTTATTTGCGATAATAAAAAGTATTATCATAAATATATGGTATTTAGTTATTGTCATGCCCCGAGCCCGGGGACTCGGAGAGTGAGTAAAAAGTATTCATAACATGATACTAAGGCCCTCGTATCAGAGTAAACACAACGGTCTCGAAATGGACCCACGAAAACTCCCCCTAATATATGTGGTTCTAAGGGTTTATCTGTCACTGTTATGTTAGTTAGTGACAAGATATAATAGTGTCACTGGCAATATTTTTTATGACAATGCAATCACTCGTAACTGTTACACACTTTCAGTGACAAGATATATTGTCACTATAAAAGTAATTTTTTTAATTTTAAAAAAATAGAAAAAATTAATAGTGGCAATTTTATAAGATTTTGTAACAAGATTTTATGTTACTAAATATATCAATTAGTGACAAGTTTAGTCGTCACAAAAAGTAATTCTTTTGTGACAACATACGATTGTCACTGAATGATAAGTTTTAGTGACAATAACAAATTGTCGTTACAATAGGTTTCAGCAACGGGACTATAAGCGACAACATTTAGTCGTCACTGATATCGTCACTAAAAGGTTTTTGTGACAAAACTCATACTTTCAATGACAACTTTTGTTGTCACTATAAGCACATTTTCTTGTAGTGAATCCTATAAAGTGATAATGAATGAATTATTTTAGTGTCTTATAATTAATTAACCAATAGGTGAAAAATAAAATAAATAAAAAGAAAAAGTAAACCTTAAAGTAGGGAAAATATCTTTGCCATAGACGTGGATGTATACTATTTCGATTTGTAGGGCAGATTATCTTTGTGTCCAACGAACAAACAGCCGCAAAACTCTTTTAAACCGTTTACAGACTGTGTAGGTGGAGTGCTAAAAGCAATCCGCAATATCGATATGCCTTGATGTGTGCCTTATAATCTTCAAAAGTATACCAACACCCCCTTCAATACTAACTTTTTTCCCATCTTTCAACAATTCATTCACTTTTAAAGTATCGCAAAAGTTCAAAATGACATGTTTATGAATGCGAAACAATTCATAACACACAGTTGGATGAACATTCACAACTTCAAGCATGAACATCTTTCCAGTAAGCATAGATGTTTTATAAGGCGTCCTATCCACAATACTTCTTTCATTAATAATGAAAAAACCAAGTTGAGTAAGATCTCTTTATTCTTCTTCCAAATCATCCACTACAGGAAATATGGATATAGGCGAGGAACATTTTCCTCGCTAAAGAGACAGATTTTCTCGTTAAAAAGTATAGGCGAGGAATTTTTTCCTCGCGTATTTTCCTACGCTTGGTCACCTATAGTTTTTTGCTAGGGAATTATTTTTTCCTTGCCTATTGTACCTTTCAGCGAGGAAAAACATTTGGTTGCCTATATTGACTTTTAGCAAGGAAAATGTTCCTTGCCTATAATCTGTATCTTTAACGAGGAAATAATGATTTCCTCACCTATAGTGACATTTTGTGGGGAAATTATTTCCTCCTTAATAGTAACTTTTTGCAAGAAATCAAAATTTCCTCACCTATTGTAATCTTTAGCGAGGAAAAAACTTCCTCGCCAATTGTGCCTTTTTTTGAAGAAATTATGATTTCCTAACCTATCGTTATCTTTGACGAGGAAAAATTTCCTCACCAATTCTCCCATTTAACGAGGAAATAGAAATTTCCTCGCCTATAATGACTTTTGGTGAGAAAATTCAATCATCGTATATGCTAAGCCGAGTAAATGAGAGGAATTTTAATGAGGAAAAAACATAGTTTTAACGAGGAATATAATTCCTCACAAAAAGCACCAGTTGAAAAAACTAATTTTTTTGAATATTTAATTTTCCAAAAAACTTGTTACAATAATAAACTAAGTATAGAATAAACCAGTTACAACATATACCAAAGATATTATACATGCTACAACATTCAAACTAAACATACAAATTATCTTATTTCAAAAGTTAACCCAATGATCTAACAACAAACATCAAATGTCATGAAATAAAACAAAATTATTAAGACTACATACAAAAAGCATAAAAAAAAAAAATCGAAGTTCAATATTAAGTGTTAATTTCTAAAACTAGAGAGGTAAATGTGCACTCTGAGTAAAAATGGTCCTGCCAGAGCTGAATTCTTCAAACATTTGCATCAAATTATTAACCTTATTCAAAAGGTCATCTCGCTCAGTCTCCATTTGCTCTATTTTTTCCATGACACTTTAAAATTTATCTTGAAGCTGCGTCTCACGAGATCTCGAAGCAGCACAACCTGAGCAGTGAAGATTAAGCACTGAAGGGGACTTTGGCCCATGGCCCATCCTTCATATATAACCAGACTTCTTTCCTAAGACTTGCATCCCCACCTCATCCTCACTCAATGTAGCATGGCTATTAGGGTAGATTCACTCCCCACTCTTTACATCTCATCCTAAAATTTATTATAATTAATGTGAAAATATTGATAAATTATAACTGAACAATTATAATGTCAAATAAAAATTATAATAACTTACATGTAACTCTCTCGCCTTCGGGCAACACCATTGGTTACTTTTTGTTGTATGCGCTTGTTTCCACCATACAAAGAAGCCAATTGGCTCATTACTTTCAGGATTCACCTATGAAAAATAATACATATGTACAAGACTAATAATATAAATAAAACACGTAAACTAATAATTACCATGCTATGATGAGTAGGAACAAATGCACATGAACCCATTGAATGTGAAATAGTCTGATGAGACCGATTCTGTAAATTTTTCAAGTACTTATCCTACCAAAAAAAAAAAAACATGCTTAATGTTAAAAAGTTAATTAGACTATATTATTTAATACATTTTCATGTAAACTATATTAACCTGGTAACTAGGGTCTGTCCATTTATTGTCGATGTGCCACTCCCAATCCACTTGCAAGATATCAGATGGACAACGCTTTCTCGCCTCTTCCGCAGTGAGTCCCTTCTCTATCATGTTCTTAAATTGCTTATGCCACTTGTGCCGTAAGTCACTCAGTTGAGTCTTGAAAGTGTCATCTATCATCTTTCATCCCACACTTCCAGGACTCATATCAATATTAATGTGTGACTACAAATATAAGATATATAAGAGGTTAAAATTTTAAATTAATATATAAAATTTAGAAATGACCATATCGCAAAAAAAATTTAATATCATAAGGCGCGCAAATGCCTCATCTTTATCTCTCTGACTGATGTTAGTGTAGCGGTACTGATTACGTGGAAGGAAGTGTCTGGCAATAATACCACATTCACTTAATAACTTAGCTAACTCGTCACAGTCAAGTGGCAGTCTCTGCTCAGGGTCCACAATTACTCTCATGGGTGTTTTGTCTTCTTAATAAGACGATCTTTGCCAACGCCCTGGGTAGGTCCGCGTACTGATCTAGTGGTTGAGGTGGACCCTACAAAAAAAATATGAAAGTTATTAAAAATATATATGCACAAAGTATGAAAAAAAATAAATGAATATAACTTTCATTTATACCAGCATTGCTGCTCGATGCCTGGGTTGGCTGAGCGCCTAACCCCCCATCTCCCTGAGCTTCATCACTCATTGCCCGTCTAAGATTTCTTCCTAGTGCCATTTGCAGATACATTATTAGTAGATGATAAATAATGGACAGATACATAAATATTAAAAAAATAGAAAAAAAATCTTATATAACATTTAAAACTAAATCATGTAACACTGTAAGAGTAAATCAATACCATTATTTTGGAATAAACCAATTAATTTGAGTTATTTGGAATAGACCAATTAATCTGAGTAATCTTCTTCTTCTTGTCCTTCTTCCTCAATTTGTGTCATCAGCATATTCAATGAGACTTTCATTTTCATCATCAATATCATCATATTCATAATGGTCTAACATGATTTCATCATTTATTACTCTTTGTAGATTAAGTTCATTTTTACACAAATTCCCAATCTCTTGTGCATCCACTTGTACCACATCGATTGACTCAAGTTTTTGGTATGCTTCCTCAACTTCTATATCTGTAGACTCTACTTATGGAGCATCTTACCAATGTCTAGGAGTGAATTTCTCCACAACTCGCCATTGGTTTCCCAGTTTCGTTTCAGCCATGTAGAAGACTTGTTTATCTTGAGATGATAATATAAATGACTAATTTTCATACCACTTCTTTGTTACATTAAGGCTTGTAAAATATTTGTCAGTTTGTATTCATTTTCTTTTTTTGTCTACATCAAACCAATCACATCAAAACATGACAACTCGATAACTTTTTACATATTGTAGCTCAATCACATTAGTTAACACACTATAAAAGTCAATATCATTATTACCATGAACACTGTCAACGACAACCCCACAATTTTGACTTTTACATTGATTGTCACGTTCACTTGTATGAAATCTTACTCCATTGACAATGCAACCGCTATAGCTTTGCGCCCTGAAGTCTGGATCAATAGCTAAAGCATAAATTTTGTCTGTGACTTCAGGGCCTCCAGACTAATACAAGCTTTTAACCTACATATACAATACAAGCCCATATCACAGTTAAAGTATATTAACATTTAAATAATGATTTTTTAATTAAAGTTATACTTACATATTCGTTAAACCATGTTGGAAACTCTTTTTCATGTCTCATGTCAACGTTTAATGCACTGATTGTGTTCAACTCTCTATTGCACATATTATAATATTGTAGGAAAATAATATGACAAATAGAGCATTTCAATTATAATAACATATACCTTTGATATTTGTCCAATCCCTCACAATTATTAAGCACGTACTGATGCATGGTACGAAGGTCTTGAGTTGATAAGGCAACGTATTTTTCATTACTGAAAGGAGGAACTTTACATGAAAAAACTGATAAACTAGGTTATTTTTCACTTTCTTTTACCTTGAATCATTGTGTTCCCCTCTGTTAAATCTAGTCTCAATTCTATGCAGATACTTAGAGAGAAATGTCAAAGATTCGTTTGCAATATATGCTTCAGCAATCAAACCTTTAGGATGAGCTCTATTTGTCACATAACCTTTTAGGGTACCTAGAAATCTCTTAATTGATACATCCATCTATAGTGCACTAGGCCACAAGCCATCACTTCTTGCAGCAAGTGTACTGTTAAATGAACCATAACATCAAAGAATATGCGTGGGAACATCCGTTCTAACTTACGAAGTATAACAACAATGTCTTTAGAGAGTTGCTCGAGAATTTTCACTTTCAATGTCTTATAACATAATTCTTTAAAAAAGAAACATAATTCCATTAATGTCGTCTATATTTCATTATGCAAATATCCATGCATTCCAATTAGTAGAACTCGTTGCAATAGCAAGTGACAATCATGACTCTTTAAACCTATTAACTTCCCTTCCTTCTCGTTGACACAACGACAAATGTTTGAGGCAAACCCATCAGGGAATTTCACTGATATTAGAAATTCACAGAAGCCACGCTTTTCCTATAGTGACAAAGTAAATATTGCTAGGGGCATCACATGACTCGAATCATCCGGGACCAAATGTAATTCAGGATGTATGCCCATATCAGCTAAATCTTGTCTAGCCTTTACAATGTCATTCGTCTTCCCACCAATGTCTAGCAAAGTGCCAAGTAAATTGTCGCATATGTTCTTTTCAATATGCATCACATCGAGATTGTGTCGCATTTTCAATTTTTGCCAATAGGGCAACTCCCAAAATATACTCATTTTCATCCAATTCAATTCTTTTGCATCACATTTCTTTCTCTTATTATTCAGGTGCTTTCCAGGTTTATCGACTTTAACATGTTGCAATTGTTTTAGGATATCATCGCCTGAAATCTCCTTAGGCGTATCTCAGAGTTCTGATTACCATCAAGGGCCTTTCTCTTTTGCCAATTATAATTCTGTGGAAGATATCGACGATGACTAATATAACAGATCTTACTTCTCAGTCTTATAGAAGAAGTATTCTCGTTGCACGTTGGGCATGCTATGTAACCCTTAGTATTCTATCTAGACAAGTAGGCATAGGCAAGGAAATCATTTATAGTCCACAGAACAATAGCCCGCATATGGAAAGTCTCTTTAGCAAAGTCATCATAAGTAGGTACACCATCCCATAACTGTTTCAACTCATCAATCAACGGACAAAGATACACATCAAAATTCTTCCTTAGAGCTTTCAGGCCAGGTATAAAAAGAGATATTATGAGTTATGGTTCTTTTACACACATTCAATTGTAAGGAACAAGAACCACCAGCCATATACTGTAATTGTTGTTCATGCTCCTAAATGGATTGAACCCATCACTGGCCAACCCAAGTCGTACGTGTCGACAATTAGAGGAAAACTCAGGATATTTTCTATCAATTTCCTTCAATGCTGAGGAATCAGTCGGACGTCGCAGTATATCAGCATCCTCCTCACACCTTATAGCATGCCACCGCATATCTTCTGCACTTTGTTTTGACCTAAATAATCTCCGCAATCTAGGCTTAAGTGAGAAGTATCGTAGAATCTTGTGTGGTATTTTCTTGTCCTTCCCATTATTCACTTTCCATCTTGACTCACCATATTCAGGGCATTTAGTTTTATCCTTGTGCTCCTTCCAATATAATGCATGCTCATACTTACATACATGAATTGATTCATAACCCAAGCCAACATCACACAACAATGATTTTACCTCATAATGAGACTTTGGAAGTGTCTCACATTTAGGAAAAACCTCCTTTAACAAATCTAACAACATGTTGAATGAACGAATGCTCCATCGATTCAACACCTCTAAATGTAACAACTTAACAACAAACGAAAGTGTTGAGAACTTGGTATAACCAGGGTATAATTCACGTTGTGCTTCTCTAAGCAAATCACCGAAAATGTCTTCATTAGGCATTGGATTGGAATAAATCTCACAACTTTGCATGTCCACAAACATTCATTGGCGGATTTCGTGCATTGCTCCTATGATATTGTTGTTGTCTTATTTTTCTTCTTCTTCTTCTCAAAATATCATACTCTCATTATTGACAGACTGATCATTGTCAACATGATCACCACTTATTTTTTCTCCATGGTGTACTCATTTTACATATCTGTCCATCATTCTATTCACATACAGGTGATTCTCAACTATTCCCAAACTTAGCGATTTGCCTAAGTTACGACATTTCTGACCTGGGGACCTAATTATATAGCTATTAGGAAGATGATCACGTGCAAACTGTAGAAATAACCTAACCCCATTGATATACGTATTGCCAAATTTATGCCGTTTATTTATCCAACTTCTATCCATATTTACTTGCCTAGTCCAAAATAAAAAAAAAAAAAAATTATTATTAGAAGAACATATATTAAACAAAGGACTATTTCAAGAAAAAAAATGAAAAAAATGAAAAAAAAAAAACAGCAACAACATTACCATATGTACTTTTTTTTGTTAAAATATCCATATGCACATTTCACATAAAATAGCTCAATTGAAACATCAGGTAATTTTTAATTTTTTTTATTATTTATTATTTTTTTAAGACTGGCACTTCATAAATTATATATATGTAAGAGGAGAATAATGAAGTCCAGCAATACTAGTTCTGTTCTTTAGATAATAATCACATAATAACAGTGTTTACCCTTCCTCTTGAGATAGTAAAAGTAACCAAATTGTATTCATGACTGGTAGTTAAGATCATAAGCTTAAATGCAAATTGAACTTCAATTACTTCTTAAACTAGTGCAGAAAGTTAGTTTAATTGAAGTTGATATAAAAAGGCATAAACCAGATTCTAGCCATGTCATTGTTTTTAAACCTAGCAAGTTCTATACAAACAGGAATGTCTACAGATTGAACACTACTCAAAATAATATAAACAAATGACAAACAAATCAACAATTAAGGAGCTGATGTTTTAGCTAAGCTAGTGCTATTGGTGTTCTAGAGATTTTTCCTCTTAGCTCTTAAGCTTCCTTATGAAGCCAGAGCATGTTTTTATTTAGATAGATGTGAATTTTTTTTTTCTTAGAGGCATTGACAACTCTTTGGTTTAATGCCTTTCCAATCTTCTGATGTATTATTGTTGCTTTGTTTCAATGAAATAAACCCTCTGTTTTTAGGGAGAAAAACATAATACATAAGAACTTTCGGGTTTGTTATTTTTCTCGGCGCGTGATACGAAGGGGGTGGCTTAGTTGGGTGCTATTTTAGGTTGTGATTTGCTTAACGATTAGTCATTAATATGTATCCATATATATGTACTTTTTTTTTTTAGGCATTTTTAGGTAATTAGATGAATAAATAAGCAAAATAAAACATATTTCTAATAACATAATCAAAATATGTATTTCAAATTCCAAATATACTGCGCAAATGAGATAAAAATATAAAACCAATTTAATATTCCAATATGACTCATTGGCTTGGCAAGGAACATTATTTTATTTATGTGAGGCCTTGTGCTGTGGTTCTGCTCCACTTGAAAGTATTCAGAATGTTGGTTTCTGATGCTAAATATATGCTACCCCACAAATCATGCAGTCTGCTTTTGATTTCCTTACTGACCCCCAAGAGTACACAATTTCTTACGAGAGTTTGGTCACAAGTGAGTAGGGCACTTAGTAGCATAGATAAGAAACACGTTTATGCTGGACATGTGTTAAACATCACATTTGGGTCTTAAATGTGTCAAACATCACATTCGAAAGCTATGATTTGTAGTGTTTAGGTAGAGAAACTCACAAGTCTGCGCTTACATAGGTAATGAAAAATGTTTGTGATATGGTAGGAGATGGAAGAATTGGGAAGTATTTATGGTGTTTGTGTAGAGAGCTTAATCCAGTGGAATTTATGACTCAAGTGATTTTCACATGCTTTTTTCTTCAGTCAGAATTTTTGTCACTTTCTGAAATCCAGTTGTGCTCCCAACTGTTTGATGTCTGAATTTCTCTGAGACATTCTGCTATATTTTTTTTCTGATTGCTACTCATAAGTTCAATTATGTTTATTAAGGAGATGGGAGATAAACTGTTATTTTTAAGTGTTGACTTTCTTGATTTTTTCTTTGTGCATATGCAAACAGGCTTGCCTTCACTCATTACATTTTCCCCAAGATGTAACACTACCAATTGTCTTCTTAGGTGAGTTTCCACTTGGCATTCAAAATTTGAAAGCTATGCTTGTGCAGAATTGTGAGTTTTAGCTTAACGTAAGATTTCGTAGAATTTACAACTTGTTATTTGGCCCAATACAAATATCTCTGTTAATTTTTTTGGATATTCTATTTTCCTAGCATGGGTTCTAAAGGAAACTTTGATATCATTTTGACTGTTTGTTGCAAATACAAGGGGGAACTTTTTGTTGATGCTGTTACTGATTGGTTTGCAGCCACAATCCTAAGTTTACCTCGCATTCCATACTACTCAAAGGATTCGTTGGTAATATATCCATTTTTCTTTGAACTTACATATACAGTTTGTCATGACTAATTTTGCGTGAGACAGATTAGAAAACTTGGTTGATGCCATCTACAATTGTTTCTTGCACTAGTTTTGGGTCCTAAGAAAGGTTGCAAGTTCTTCCACTATCATTCTCTCTTCTCCAATGTATTTTTCCCTTTTTCTTTGGCAATTATGTCAACATATATATCTTTACACATGAAAAAACACTACCACACCACCCACTTGCTGAACACCTATTCCTTAAAATCTTTAATTTTATTTATATCTTAATTAATATAAAATTTATGTTTATTTTATACATATATATTATGCATGTGAGACAAATCCTAAGAATTGCATGCAGCTTCCAGTACTTGATAGCGTATTTGTAATCCTTCAACATTTTACAACACTTTGACATACAAATGTCCGAGAAAAGAGAAGGACAACATTTTGCAACACGCCTAACTCTTTAGTACGCAGATGGCCTAGTTCCTAACAAGGTGGGCGTCAGGGTAGTGCCATAATAATAAACACAATGAAAATCAACACCATACCAATGAACTACTCCACCAAAATAGACTAAACAACAAAAGATAACCAAAATGTAGCAACCATAGAGAGCCAAACCCATAGCAAAGTTGGAACAAATCGGGGATAGCAAAAAAATCCAATTAGCCAGTGTACAACCAGTGTACAACCAACACAGGAATAGCAGCAATTAGATGAAGCAACCATCAAATAGGCGATAGGCCTCCATTTCACAGGCTTGAAATCTCTACTAGGTTGTTAGTTAGGGACACAGATTTTGCAATTTTCATAAAAAAAATGTGTAAAAAAAACGTTATCAATCACCGATTGTGATCTCCAATTCCATAATAGGCATCTTTGCACAGTACATGTATATAAATTATATCTATATAGAAACAAAGAGCACTAGAAAAATGAGAAATTTTCCATCCAAAATTCAGATCAAACGTAGAGAAGGGAGAGAGAACTTGAAAAATCAGCCTTACTTTGAAGTTCTCGTTCCTCTCCACGAATTTTTTAATGGTGGAAAGAACTCCCACAACAAGGTTCAAAACTGAGAAGAAGTTAATCAAATAAGTGTTTCAGTGGATTTAGGTTTTTAGGAGGAAAGGGGCAGGGCTCAATTGGAGCAGGGGGCTAATTCAGGACCCATTTGGTAGGGGATTTAATTTAGGGCTCAATTGGTGTATAATTTAATAAATTTAATTATTATAATTATTAAAAAATATAATTCAATAAAAATGAAATATATTAAACATAATTTATTATAATTATTTTTAAAAACAGTTTAATAAAATATATTATATTTTAATTAAATTAATTAATCAAAATAACTAATTTAATTAATTAAATTTAATTATTTTAATTATGTTATTTTTTAAAATAATTTAATTCAATAAAAATAAAACATATTCATTATACAAAATTAAATTAATCATTACATTTTAGTTAAAATATATTTTATATTAAACTATTCTTAATTAATTATTATATTTGAATATATAAATTAATTAAATTAAATTAATTATTATTTATATTAAATATTTAATAATATATTTAATTAATTAAAAATAATTTAATTCAATAAAAATAAAATATATTAAATATAATTTATTATATTATATATTTT
>JAVXUM010000037.1:11472884-11486831 GCA_035590655.1 Pouteria glomerata
GGGAAGTCTTTATAAATTTCAAATGGTGAGGGGATCTATGTGTAATTACCTTAATGTTTAGGGGCTCTAGTTGTAATTTACCCTAAAATTTAATTAAAAAAAGTTATGAACTTTTAAAAAATAAAAATTTATAATTTTTTTTAAATTCAAACACTCTTTTAATATATATATATATATCTATATCTATATATTATAATTCTATATAATAAAACATAACGGCCAACATGACCGTTGTATGCGTGTCACAGAGTGGACGAGCGAAAGAAATGTTGAGCGGTGAGGGTCGTGGGGAAGAAAAAGAGCTGCCAGAGGCAGACCAGAGAGACAAAAATGTCAGAAGGCTTTCTCTATAATTTTATTTTTTTGATAAATGAAAAAAGCCTGGCTTATCAGTTCTTTTGTTTTGGGGCTGACTTGAACCTATACTTCTTTCTACACTCCACCGCGTATGCACGACTATGAGTTGTACCAGAACTTCTTTCTACACTCTCTATTTGAGTTATACCAGAACTTCGCCTGTCCTTTTTATTTGAGTTGTATGGAAGTGAATAAAAATTAAAACGGTCAGCATGACCGTTGCATGCGTGTCACGGAGCGGACAAGCGAGAGAAATGCTGGGCGGTGAGGGTTGGGGGAAAGAAAAGAGCTGCCAGAGGCAGACCAGAGAGAGAGAAATGTCGAAGGCTTTCTCTGTAATTTTATTTTTTTGGTAAATGAAAAAAGTCTGGCTTGTCAGTTTTTTGTTTTGGGGCTGACCTGAACCTATACTTCTTTCTGCACTCCACGCGCGTATGCACGACTATGAGAAAATCTGTTTGAGCTGTACCAGAACTTGGCTTGTCCTATTTATTTGAGTTATACGGAAGTGAATAAAAATTAAAAATTTAATTTTTTTATGACAAAAATATATATATTTTTTTACTCTTTATATCAAAAAATTGAGGTAAAAAGACTAATTATTCATTAGATGAAATTTTTTTTTAAAATAAATAAAAATAAAACGGTCGACATGACTGTTGTGTGCGTGTCACGGAGCGGACGAGGGAGAGAAATGTTGGGCAGCGAGAGTTGGGGGGAAGAAAAGAGTTGCCAGAGGTAGACCAGAGAGAGAGAAATGTCGAAGGCTTTCTCTGTAATTTTATTTTTTTGGTAAATGAAAAATGTCTGTCTTGTCAGTTTTTTTGTTTTAGAGCTGACCTGAACCTGTACTTCTTTCTGCACCTCCACGTGCGTATGCACGACTATGAGACTCTCTATTTGAGCTGTACTAGAACTTGGCTTGTCCTCTTTATTTGAGTTATACGGAAGTGAATAAAAATTAAAAATTTAATTTTTTTTATGACAAAAATACATAAACTTTTTTACTCTTTGTATCAAAATTTGAGGTAGAAAGATTAATTATTCATTAGACGAAATTTTTTTTTTGAAATAAATAAAAATAAAATAGAAAATTAAATAATTTAAATTTAGCATATTTTTGACCATTAAATTTATTTAATAGTCAGGATAATTTTTTTCTCTCTACTTTAATTATCTTTTTGGTCACTTTACATAAAAATACACTCTCTTATTTTTTATAAATAAATAAATAAAAATAATTAATTTACTACATAATAATTAATAGTTAATTTAAAATACTACACTCTCTTATTTTTGACAGTTATCTGTGTGTCAATTAAAAATAATATTCTTTAAAAATTTAATTTTAAAGAATAATAAATATTTAAATTAAAAATTTTATTTTTTGGGAAAAATTCAATTTTTAATATACTTAAAACTTAAAATTTTAAATACGTACAGTTTTTCATTTTTTGAGGTATTTGAGATAAAAAAAATTAGAAAATTTGAATTTCAGATATTTTGAACTATTAAATTTACTAAATGGTTAGAATTATTTTTTATTTTTCTTTGTAATTTAATTATCTTTCAATCACTTCACATGAAAACTCAATCTTTTTACTCTTCTCATATTTTGTTAAATATTTTTTTCTAAAATATTTATTTGTAATAAATAATAAAAATTTATATATTTATTAAAGACTATATAAATTATTTTTACAGTTTTTTTTATGTAAATTTGTTTTATAAATTTATATTTGAATTATTTGCAGACTAAATTATATTTATGTACCTTTAGGTATAGGTAATTTTTAACTTTAAAAAAAAAATTATAAAAATAAGGCGAAAAAGTTAAAAAAAAAAGTCAAATTAAGGAATAGACAATCCTTATTTTGCATGGGTATTTTCTAGTATTTTATATTTTATATGTTTTATATTTTAAAAATCTCAAAACAAGAAAATAGAAGATATTTTATTTTTCTTGTTTTGGGTTACAAATTCTCAAAATAATTTTTATCATTTTTTTATTTTATATATAAACTCATTTTTTATTTTTTAAAATAAAATTTAAAAATACAAGTGATCAAATACGTTTTGGGTTATTGTTTTTATTTTCGAAAGCGCAAAATGAAAAACGAATTTAAAACAGAAAATAAAAAAATAAACAAAATAAACAAAATAAGACCTAAATTATTTTAATTCAACATGAGATTAAATTAATCAGACTCACTTGATTTAACTCAAAAATAAACAAATTAAATTTTTAACTTCATTAAATTTAACGTATCTAATTCAAATACTATGTCCTACTATGCTCGAGTTACTTCATTTACCTTCCTAAGAGGCTAAGAATCAAAAAAGCAACAGAGAGAGGTTAATCAGTATTCAACAATTTATTGAGTAAATCTATGAAAACTGCAACATGAAAATAAATAAATAAATAAATAACAGTTATAGAAAATTGGTGACCGGGCGTATCACTTCATCCTTAATACTTCAATGCAATAAATTCATTAAAGAATATTTTAACTGTAACATTGTCACATTATTTTTATTTTACTAATTGATATATGATTTTGTAGCATTTTTTTGTGTCCATAAGCATTGACAAGAGTAGCTCAATGGTTTGGTTTTATTAAAAATACAATTACACTATTTGGTATATCAAAAAATATAAAAAAATTCTAAAAAATTCTAAAAATTTTAAAAATTTTTAAAAATTATTTATTTTTTATCTCATTGCATGAATTACAAACCTATAACTTATCTTATTTTATTTCATTTTATCTTTTTTTTTTTTTTTTCATTCTAAACACACCCAATATAATACACACAACTTTTTAAATATTTCAAATCTTCAACCACTACAGTAATTGTTAATTAGATGACTCGTCCACGCGCATCTGCTATACTAGGCTTAGTTTGGGAAAAAAAAAAAATTACTTTTTTGTAGTTGGCTACTAGTTAGTTACAAAAAAGTTAGCTTTTTTATGTTTAGAAAGGGAAAAAAGTTAACTTTTTAGTAACTACCTTTTTTTTAAGGATAATTTGACAGTTTTGTCCTTTATAGTTTAAAAGAAATTTAAAATATAAGAAGGTAAATTTAGTAATTATAGAAAAAAATAAAAAAAAAAACTGAATAACTGATTAAAAAAAACTAACTTTCCAAACGAAGCCTTAAAGTGCCAATCTTTCTCACATATATATTTATACACATACTCTATCGATCCGATAAGTAATCACCTCCTAATTCCCAAGTTATATATATTCCAGCCAATTCATTAGGCTCAAATTGTGCTGCTTATTGTCAATATTTGCCGGCCTGATGGAGACGCAAACTGTATATATACATATATCATGTCCCTTTCTTAACCCTTCACAGGCTCTGAGAGTTCTTTCGGGTTTATTATATATTTACGGTTCCTATTGTCTTCAAATGATGACTATTTTTGAGGCTGCAATTGTGTGAAAAGTAAGAGCTTGGCTGTCAATGTCTGTTTTTATTATTTAATGTTATGTTTGCAGCATAAATTTGCGGATGTGAAGAAAAAATGATAACGTAATAAAATTTATAATTTACATAATTTTTGTAGTCTTAATCAAGTAAAAATTAAAATTTATCAATAAATATTAAATTATTTTGTCTTATTTTTTTTAACTTAATAAAAAATAAATAAAATTAATTCTTTTGTTTCATTTTGTATTTTTATTATTTTTTTCTCACTTTTTTTTTCCTCTACAAATTCATATTCTAAACATGTCCTAAAGATTTATTTGTATAGGAAAAGAAAAGTAATGAAAAAATGAAATTATTTATATCTAATATTTATGACTATTTAAATAAAAGATTTATTTTTTTATAAAATTTATTTTCTTCTTATTTTACTAATTTTCAAAAAATAAAATAAATTTAATATATATTTATTTATTTTCTTTCTTTTTCTTTTCAATCTACGAATCTCTGTTTCAAATGCACACTAAAAGTTGGGGATTATGAAAAACCTTCTTGCATGATCATCACATCTTAATATTAGAGCATACTATAATTCATTTAAAGCTTTAAAAAGTTTTGAAAAACTCTAAAAATATTTATTTTTTTAATTAAAATTTCACTACGTCTCACTTTTATATCAACTTTTGATTTTTTTTTTTAAACTTTTGCAAACTCTAAACACTAAATTCTTTTTTTTTTTAATTATAATTATTTTTTTTAGCTTGACCTTTTTATTACATTATTTGATTTTTAGGTATTTCTCTACCACAAGAGCTTGATTAATAAAAGAACTATTAAAGAGACAATCTTCGTTAAAAAACGAAAATAACAAAAAATATGTTCACTGTATAAGATAATGTAATTATCAGATCAATGCATCATTGGCTAGTAGGACATGGATAAAGAAGAGCAATAATTAAAATTTTTGTTTTTTTCATTCAATGGTAAGTAGTGTCTCTAATTATTGGTGTTGACACTACTTTTAATAAGATATATGATGATTCAGTGAATTCATCTCCTCTAGAAATCTAACTCAAGCCTGAAAATCAGTTGAATGTATCGGTATGATACCTGTCAAAGAGTATCCGATACCTAAATTAGCTATTAAGATCAAAGAAGATAATTTGACATAATTTCTGTAAGAGAAAGTGTCACACATGTGTATTTACAAAATGGTGGTATATATGCGAAACCTTACTTAAAATGGGTGTGCATGAATTACATGTAATTGTGCCCTTCTCTCCAATCAAATGAAGCTACCTGCATTGTAAATCCCAAGATTGATCCCGCAATTGGTTAACTAAATTGTTAGAGAATAGATGTTAGTAACAACATTTTTATAGGCCTATATATCAGAGAATGTCAGGAGATGGTTGTAAGCATGATTTCTGACGTAAGATATCTTATTTGGTATCCCGATTAGGAATTGGCCAAGTGACCTGAAACCAACTCAGGAAAAGCATCCAACCAAGTGGAAGTTGAGTGACTTGAGTCCCATTCGGGAGGGTCATTACCTCGATGCCCCCGATCGGTAGCATGGCACATAGAAAACTTTAGCCATTTAGGGTAGTACGGGATATCCCCATATCAATATATATATCAGTTTATATATATCACACCAAAGCATGTTCCCCCCACACACACATATGTATATGTACAAAGAGACTATTTAAAAATTATAAATTAATATTGAATTAATCATTTATATTTCTTATTGAGCCATCATTTTGACTAAAAACACAAAAACGTGAGGGCTGACCAAATTAATTTTCAGATAATGTGTAAAAGAATAAAAAACCTTGGTTTTCGGTAGAATAAGAAAAGTTTAGCATTCTGCATGCTAAACTTTTCCAACACCTTCTCAATATAATTCTTCTGAGACACCCAAAACTTATTGGTGTACCTTTTTCTATGGATCTCTATTCCAAGTATTTTCTTTGTATCACACAAGTCTTTCATGTCAAATTTTTTACTTGAGAATGACTTTAACCTGTGGACCTCAACCATACTCTTTGCAGTTATTAAATGTCATCTACATAAAGTAGTAGAAAAATATATAAACCATCCTCAAGACATCTCAGATAAACACAACAATCATACTCACAACGTGTATAGCCAATCTGAAGCATATAGGTGTCAAACCTTTTATACCATTATTGTGGAGACTGCTTCAACCCATACAAAGATTTCTTCAACCTACAATCTAGATTTTCTATGCTAGGTTGCTCAAATCCTTCAAGTTGATCCATGTAAATATCCTCTTCCAAATTACCATGGAGGAAAGCGGTCTTCATGTCAAGCTGCTTTAACTCCACGTTATGATGTGTTACAAGAGCCAAAACTACCCTGATGGAGGTATGTCTAACAATTGGGGAAAAGACTTCATCATAGTCAATTCATTTCCTCTATGAGTACCCTTTTGTCACCAACCATGCTTTGAACCATTCACTTTTTTTTCTCTGAAACTGCATCCTTCTGTTTGTAGACCCACTTGCAATCAATTGATTTTTTGCCTTTAGGTAAGCTCACTAAATCTTAAGTCTTCCTTTTATGTAATGACTCAAACTATTCCGTCATGGCTTCCAACCATCTATCCTTTTTCAGAATTGCTCACTGCATTATGAAAACTAGACAAACCTTCACAACTAGTCACCAATGCATAAGTCACAAAATTCCCAAGACCATATCTAACTGATGGTTTTGTGTTATGTTTAGGTCTATCTGTAGCTATGTTTAGGGTAACTAATATATCTCCTTTTGTGAATGATCATTTTCTTTCTTTGAACTGTTCAACTCCACCTCCATAGCCTGCTACTTATATTGCTCAATTATTTTACTCTTAAATTTGAATTCTGATTTAAGTTTTTTGAATAAAGAAAACTAAGATAAACTTTCACAATTATAAGGTGTGGTTAAAGCACAATAAACTGGTGAGTACCAATTCGATTTCCACAGAGATCTAAAGCGCAAAGTAGTGGTTGATTTTAATGGATTAAAGTGATAAAAACATGACTCACATGAATTTTAAAACAAAATTAAAAATCTGGTTCAATTGATGATTGCGTTTTTTGAAATAAGAGTTGTATTTATTTAAAATCAGATATTAAAAGGTTGGGCAAGACAATTTCTATGCCACTCCAAATCAATCTCAAGATACAAGAGTTTGTAAATCACCCATTCAATTTGTTTTGACTTTGAGAAAACTAATTTCAATTAAAACGAATCATGGATCAAACATTTAGTATACATAATCTATCTTAAGAACAATAGAAGTTTTAGTTTTGACGACCCACATAAAAAATTGTCATGAGAGTTCTAAGTTAAGCAACAACTATGAACTTATCAATAAAATATGCAAACCAATGTTATTCGGGTCTTGAATCAATGATTTCTAAAGTAGCCAGACACAAATTGAATCAGCAATTGAAAAACTTATATTAAAAACATGAAGCTTGGCATCTTGAGAATTATTAGAAAGGACATCGTCTTTGCTTTGGCGCAAGAAAAACTCAACCGATTATCTTAAGCAATTTAGAACAAAGATGGAAATCTGAAATGAAAACATTGAAATTTGAAAATAGAAATTGCTTATGAATTGAAATTCTCTTACACTATTTCCAATTGAGAACTAAAATTTAGAATTAAAAATAACAATTGAAAGCTAAAAATCTATCTCTACGACTCTTTCTTTTTTTTACCAAATTGATACGAAATTCGCACTTTAAAAACTAACTAATTGGATTGGTATATCTTCCTTATGATGTCAAGTGTATCCTCTTATATCCTATAATTCTTCCAAAGGCTTTTCTATTCTAATCAGCAAGTGTTCCTAATTATAGTTTGTCTCTCCTTGATTTTAGGATCTCACATGAAAAAATTGAGGTTACATGAAAGACATTGCAGAGAAACAACCAATCATTTAGATGTTGTGAAACTATATTTGAATATGATATTCCCTCTAAAACTTGTTGCCTCACCAACGTTATTCGAATAGGTTAATTTCATATTCAAATACAATTTTCTGTTTTGAAAGATTTCTAGACTGGTGGTTAAATCCTCCCATATTGAATCCAAATTAGAGTCCTTTATCTCAGCAAATGACTTTGATCAACTAACGCATTACATACTGATGTATCTAATCTTTTCCATTCTTAATATCTCTTCCATTACATCTTTAATGTGGCTCAAGTCACTTTACATTGTGATAAAAATCAGAATATGCTCCATGTTTGAGTATTGAGGATGAAACCTACACAAAATAAGGGTTTTATATTATTTATGTGCTATAGAAAGGTGTAATTAAATTGATAAACATGTAACAATTGAAGTCCAGTCACCTACTTGCTATTGTTTTCTTTTGAATTCCCTTTCTACTTTTCTTTCAAAGTTGTTAGCATATCTGACTCATCAAACACTACATCCTTACTGATTACCACTTTCTTGCTCACCAAATCCCACAACTTATATCCCTTCACACCATTCTTGAAGCCAAGAAATATATGCCTTTTGGATTTGGGTTCCAACTTGGACATTTCATCACAGAACATCCAAAAATTTTAATTACAAAATAATCTACTGCTTTACCTATCCACACATCCTTCATGATCTTTCCATCCAACACCAAATTAGGTGATCTATTGATGATGTAACAAGCCATATTTATAACCTCTGCCCAGCAATTCTTAGGGAGCCCTGTATTTAATCTCATGCATCTTGCTCTTTCTACAATAGTCATGTTTATCCTCTTTGCTACTCCATTCTACTATTATATCTTTTTGGGTTGACTGCTTTAACACCCTCTGTACTTAGACCTATTTACACTTTTGTCCTCTCAGCTTAAAAAATATGCACTAATAACTCCTATACTATACATAAAAGTGCAACAACTAATAGCCATTCTATTAAGCTATAAAAAGCCCTTTCTACCCATTTGCAACTCCTTCAACGCTTTCGACACGAGTAATATCCAAAAAAAAAAAACCCCTAGATGTTTCTAGGTTCAAATCGGAGCACAAATTTGAAGTAATGACTCACTATATCTAACCAAGAAGCACCCCGGTAATGACCATTTGCAACCTTGAAGCACTTTGACAGTGATCAAACGCCATTTTGACTAAAAGGAGAAGAGAGAGGGAAGAGAATAAAATGTTTGTTGCGCACTGATTCAACTCATGGCATTCATCTCCTTCTAAATATTGTAAAAATAGGTTTTTTTTTAATTTTTATTTTATTTTTTCTGTTATTTTATACGCCAGCAGAAGATATATATATATTATATATATGGTGTAACAGGAAGAAGATGGGAAAGAAGATGAACACGGGGGTATTTTAGTCATTTTACTTTAAATTTCAGCTAACGTTTCAGACCTGCAACGCGTGTAAGCCACGCACAGTTTAATCTCATGGATCTGTTAGTTGTTGCACTTTTATGTATAGTACACGGTTCTTAGTGTACATTTTTTAGGTTGATGGGACAAAAGTATAAATGGGTCCAAGTATAAGGGATGTTAAAGCAATTAACTCTATCTTTTTCACTGTGAAGTGCCCCTTGATACTATACTCCTTGCCGAAGTTCAAGAATGTTGTTTTTTGTAGTTAGTATCATTGTCTATTCTCAAGCACTTGATTTTTCTTTCAATTTGATTTTTCATTTCAAATTTTTACAATTTAAACTTCTTAAAAGTTTCAGACTTACATTTTATGAAATAAACCTAAACCTTTCTCAAGTAGTCATCAATGAACGTTAAGAAATACATTGCTTTACCATGAGCAACTCTAGTTGGCCTCCAGACATCAGAGCGTACATACTCAAGAATATCCTCTATCTTGTGAATAGCGGTCTTGAACTGAACTTTTGTAGCAGCCTGGGACCCAATACCGCTAGTACGATATTGTCCGCTTTCGGGATCCACGCACGCGTGGATGGCATACAACATCCCAACCTGTCACGATTTTGTTCTTGGTAAGGCAACCTGGCGCTCCCCAAAAAGTCTCGCACTAGGGAGAGGTATCCCCACCCTTATTAGGCGTTGTTCGTTCTCCTCCCCAACCGATGTGGGATCGTTACAATCCATCCTCCTTTAGGGCTCAGCGTCCTCGCTGGCACACTGATTCGGCACTAGCTCTAATACCATTATAGCAACCCGAGACCCAATTCCGCTAGCACGATATTATCTGCTTTCGGGATCCACGCACACGTAAACGACACACAGTATCCCGACCCGTCACGGTTTTGTTCTTGGTGAGGCGACCTGGCGCCCCTCAAAATGCCTCGTACTAAGGAGAGGTATCCCCACTCTTTATTAGGTATGGTTCGTTCTCCTCACCAACCGATCTAGGATCGTTACAATCTACCCCCATTTAGGGCCCAGCGTCCTCGCTGACACACCGACGCAGCACCAGCTCTAATACCATTATAGTAGCCCGGGACCCAATACCGCTAGCACGATATTGTCCGCTTTCGGGATCCACGCACATATGGACGGCACACAGTACCCGGCCGCACACAGCATCCTGACCCGTCACGGTTTTGTTCTTGATGAGGCGACCCGGTGCCCCCCAAAAGGCCTCGTACTAGGGAGAGGTAGCCCTACTCTTTATTAGGCGTGGTTCGTTCTCCTCTCTAACCGATCTGAGATCATTACAACTTTACATTATTTTCTAAGCACATAAAATTTGCAAAAATCTAACGTATAAGATTTTTCACCCTTCAGCAAGTCCCTCTTATGCAGCTTTGCCATACTTCCTTCACTTATATGCCTTAGTTGCATATGCCATAAGAAAATCTCATTTTTTTTTGAGTTAAAATTTGTAGTTGCATGTACTCCACCTATAACTGTACTTTCCAACAGCTTGTAGATATTTTTCTCAATGTTTTGACCCTTTATGACAACCATAGAACCTTTGGTGATCTTCAAACTTGTAAGCATAACCATTTGAGTCCAAGGTTCTTAAAGAAATCAGATTTTTCCTTAAATCAGAGATATGTCTGACATACTCAAAATTCTAATAGTACCATCACAAGTCTTAATCCTAATTATGCCATTGATGACTCTACAAGAAACATCATTTCTCATTAAAACTGAATCACAATTAATTGACCTATAGGTATGAAACCAATCCTTACAAGGACACATGTAATAAAAGTAAGTCAAAAATTCAGGATCTACGAGTCCGTGAAATGATCTGAACTAGATGAAACTGAAAGCAATTCACCACCACTATTAATTCCTTTAATGCAACATTTACAATATTATATGGTTCTTTTTGTTTTCTTTCAACTCATTTCCCTTATTCTTCTTCAGACAATCTATCTTGTAATTTTCTTTTTTGTGATAGTTAAAGCACTTGACATTGTCTCTATTCTTAGATTTTGACATACTGCCATTTTTTCTCGTAGACTTACCCTTCCTATTGGCGGATCAACCCCTTTCTTAGCTTTTTCTACGATCCTGATTACCCTTCATTATCAAACTTTCTTATTGAGAGCTTTTAGTGACATTCTGCTTTCACTGATAATGCGTTAATATGGAAAAAGTAACCTCATCTATTCTTAGGGTTTCTTTACCCCATATCAGAGATGTAACCATGTGATCATAAGATGCTAGTAGGGACGTTAGAAGCATTAGTGTTTTATCTTCCTCCTCAATTTCACATCAATCTTTAATAAATCACTAATAACCTGATTCAACAAATTAATATATTGAGTAAGATTTGAACCTTTTGTCATATTCAACCCATACAGTTTCTGTTTTAGGAATTACTTATTCATCAAAGATTTAGACATATACCTATGCTTGAGTTTTGACCATATACCTGTTAAAGATTCCTTATCCATAACTTGATACAAAGGTTTTTCAGCCAAGCAAAACCATATTGTACTCACAACTTTTATCTGAAGATCTTCCCAAGCATCAGTGGATACCTTCTCACGGCTTCATCCTATTTAGTGTCTTCACTAACCTCTACTGAACTAACTCATCTTTCACTCGTCTATGCCATAACCCGAAGTTCCTAGTTCCGTCAAACTTCATAACTTTGAACTTATTGGAAGAGAAGTCCATTCTCATCACAAACTCGTAGCTCTGATACCACTTTATTATTGTGAAAGTTCCAAATGTGAAAATCCTAGATCACTTTTGTGACCTAATGTAATGAATCAAAATAAAAAATACACACAAATGAAACATGGAGGTTTACGTGATTCAACAATTTACCTACATCCACAGACAGAGGATCTGGTTTTTAATTATCAAGGAACTCCACAAATAAAGTTGAAGAAAACAAATTATAGAGAAGACTTATAAAACCCTAGCCCTCTTCAAAACCCTTGAAAATTCTAACTCAACTCTTATTCTAAGGTGTACAATAAATCTCATATATATATATATGCAAAATATCTAGCCTAAACAGACTTACGAAAAAGCACTAATTAAAAGTGGTTTGCGTCGCTCGCTGGGGCGAGACTCCCAGCGATCCCAGCAAGCCAGCCAATAAGATACTCCTAAACTGTACGCCTCTGTACTATTGGTCAAACCCCACAATCCCGTAACCTCCAATGTGTTCTTTATGAGTAATGAACCGTACTCCAACATGGGACCTATTCTTGCATGTGCACAGGATGGATCCGGGTCTAACATGCGCATGCAGGATGATCTTGTTTGGTATTTTCTTTCTTTTTTAGTTCAAATGCATAATTATGAAAATCGGTACTCATTTTATGCAAAAGTTGAGAATGATATAATAGACTGAGTATGATGATGAGATAGCGGATTATGATATGTGAGTTATGTATATCATGTGAAACTTAGGTTTTTATTTAAAATTGATAATGATATTTATTTAGAATGGCTAAGTCGTGTTTTGTGAAATATAGTATATGTAATATCATAATGTTGAAGTGTCGAGTTGATTATTAATTTTAGGTCAGAAAGTACTAGAAAATAGAGGATATACATATCTATGAGTTGATAGTCCCTAAACCTACACAGAGATTAGTTTTCATTTCTAGTAACCTAGTAATTTATAAAAGCAATAAAATGACGTTGATGACTGGTAGCATAGATATTTATTTGGTTGATACCAAAGATACAAATATGCCTATGATGGCATATGTTCATTGCTTTGGCGTAAATGCAGACGCCAAAAAATAATGTGTGGGTGATTGAACACTATAGTCATGAGTCAATCACGCAGAGTTTCTACCTATATATGTGTTGAGGGGGTATTGTGATGATGATGATACTAAGATGAATGTAATTTTTATCTATATCTTTTTAGATATATACGATGACGTTAATAGATATGATGATGAAGATGTGTACTTAAATATATGCACTCATGTACAGATGCACAGTCCTACCTATTAAATGATGGTACTCATCCCTTCGTCATTACAAGTAATCCCTCAAGAGTTAGGAATAATAACCCTGAGTTGAGCTGAGACTAAAGTTTGGACTAGAGTTTTATTAATATTTGCATTTAGATTAGTGTATCTTTATTTGGGTGACTTAGAGTATGGGTCCTAAGATTTAAATTTGTAATTTGACAATCATATTGTTAGAACCATAATGCTACTATAATTACTATTGTGGGAATATAGTCTTTAGGATTTAGTTATCAGTATAAAACTTTTAATTATTTATTATTGTTGTTTAATATTATTTCGTACAACAATCAGTAACATAATTAAATACTTTGATTGATTGACTGACATGACTTAACTTTAGCTATTTAGTTTAATTTAATTCTCATACTTCCATGTTGCCCGTCCTGAATTACAAGGTTAGAGGCTTGACACCTTATTTTATTTCAAAATAAAGCCATTAAATAACCGAAATACTTATAAAAGGTGTTTATTTTTAAATGGAATTTTAACTATTTAATTAATAATCATTTTTTCACTAAAAAAACACATGACTATTACATAACTATTAAAATTACTTTAAAAAGAATACATGAATATAGCATAACTATTAAATAAATCTAGTTCGGCACTTAAGTCTAAAAAGTTGAGGAATTTTAATATCTGTTCTCTTTTTAACCATTGGGAGTCTTGGTTGGGGGGGGGGGGGGGGGGGGGGGGGGGGGGGGGGGGGGGGGGGGGGGGGGGGGGG
>JAVXUM010000037.1:11498029-11517617 GCA_035590655.1 Pouteria glomerata
TGGCCTAGGCTCGAGAGGCAAATACTGTGTGATATTTTTCCTATGGCTCCAGCCAAGGTAGTAGACACCAAAGGATGGTATATTTTTGATGGACTCCTGTGGCCATAAGCCCACCAGCAAGAAATATCTAAAACTAGTATGTTGTGTTTGTTGTATATTGAGTTAATTATGACTTATGTTGCTTCTGGCTAGAATTGATGCATGAATTTATCATGATAATATGCTTGATTATGCTTACAACATTTTATTATAATACTGTGAGCACAAGTGGTATTAATGATCATGCCCTTACAACTGATAATGCAGGATATGGTAATCACATGAATGAGATGCATGGCAGACCACTTAGTCAAGGAACCTGAGAAATTAGAACATAAACTTTTTTTTTTTTTTAAATCTAGGGACTTGGCATTTGAACCTCTATTTGTCAGGTGTTCCGGACTATTGTCTAGGTTTGATGGTTGCTAGTTTGGGCAGTTTAGAGGCAGTGCATGTAAACATTATAGCTTTGGCCACTCAGTTAGACTAGCTGAGGTTTTAATTCCTGTAATTTATTTTATTTTATTTTTTTAGTTTTCATTTCTAATATTTAGTTTTGCTCCTATTATCGGGTTATGGCTCTAATTGTCGGACAAGGAATGTATGTTATTTGTGATATTGCGTGTGTTTAATTCACGTCCCTGGGTTAAGAATTTGGGGCATAACATTTTCAGTAGTCACTCTGAAATCTTACCATCATCAATACCACACTTCCCCAAAAGTTGCACCCTATCCTCAACTGAGCTCTTACTGTCTAGTAACAAACAGGACAAAGGTCTAAGGTCCATAGCCATAACTCCATCACCATTTGGCTCCTCAATTCCAACAGGCAAGCGACTTCCTCATTCGTACTTACATCTTCCTCTCCTCCCTCTCACCCACCATCAATCCTATTACCTTAGGTAGAAACACCTCAACCCCCCCCAAAAAAAAAAAAAAAAAGAAAGGAAAATGAGCCATCCTCTCAACCTTCTACCCAAAAATAACTCTCTCTCGAACCATTCATAGCAAAATGAAAATTTGGTAGAAGAAGCTACACTCCTCAAATGCATACTTCTTTGATGTTCATCTCTAAGCAAAATCATATTTTCGAACATATCTGATCTTGACATTATCTTTTGAACAAGATTGTAAGCTTCTAGATGCTATCATGGGCATAGCTGGGATGAGCCTGGTCTAGATGTTCAGTACACCACAATCCAATCTTTTGGACTTAAAATTCAACAAGGGCTTAGGCCCTAGTAGAGTCTTCAACCTCACTTCCCCTTGGTGCACCTCTCACACAGTCTTGTAGGCTTCATCGAACTAGATCTAATAGGTTTTTTGGTTAAATCCCAGTCTTGGATTGGCCTTCTTCATATTGGATTGAGCTTTAATGCAGCAACCCACCTTCTTGGGTAACCCTGTGATAGCATGATCTGACATAGATTGGATAATGGACTAGAACCCAAATCCAAATATGTAGAAGACTCTAGATGGGTACAATCGTCCACCACCTACTGACACAATTTAAAAATCTTGCATGACCCATTTCCATGCCCATGCATGTTGTCGCGGTTCCCCACACACACTACCAGCTTCTGCATTTCTGCCGCTGTACGTTGTGCCCATTGCACCCAAGCTCCTCTCTCCAACTAAATTGGAATCTCCTGCAAAAGATTTCTGGCAACAAGCTTTGGTTCGGCGTACCATACTTCCATTTCATCTTAACTCTCAAACGAATGCATTTGCAATGGGATATAAGTTCATCTCCTCTTCCACGGCCACAAAACCTCCACAACCCTCCCTAATCTACCTTAACACCTTATCATCCCAAAGGTCTAGCAAAAGCCATACCTCTCTGGTCCAAACCTCCTCCAATTCCAACCCTTTCCTTGCACAACATCACTATTCTGTCCAACAGTTTAGTAATAACGACATCCCTTTAAAGAACCTTAGTTACTAGTAAAGTTTAGCTGCAACCTCATCAATCAACATAATGAAGAGGAACATATCCCTCCCATCAATGTCACCTCCAGAACCCTAGTACACCCCACTTCCTATTCAACCACTTTTTCAGCTCAGGCACCTCCAACCGTTTTGCATCAATTCCTCAAAACCTCTCTATCAGACAATAATTAAGGGATTTTCCCCACACCTACTCCTCCCTAAACTCGACGTTTAGCATCCATTCCTCCCTCAACACTCATTGCGCTAAACACCCATTCCTCCTCCCTCAAAGTTAATGGATATTCCTCAATTTCCATCACATTCAACACCCATGCATCTATTTAGAGATAATAATAATAATAATTATTATTATTATTGTTATTATTATTATGATAGTGATTTGGCAAAGGCTCCAAAAGTATTAAGTTTCATTTAATATATTTTAATGCGTGATTGCCATTTTTAGGTACCTAGGCCATGAGAGAGAGGCCCATGTTCTATCATTACTTTCCCTGTAGCTTGAACTCGAGGCATATGGATGCTCCGTGTGACATTATACCATGCAGGAATCCCCCAAGGGCAAGATCCCTCCCGCGGATAATCCCTTCCCTTGGAAAATCCGCGTATTTCTATACTTAACAGATATCTTCTTCAGCAGGATCATTGGGGATCCAGTGATTTGGTGGCTAGAATCAAGGGAACATTAAGGCTCCCTTGACTGGCTTAGAGAGAGGGGTTCGAGAGGAATCAAGTCAAAGGCCGAAACTCGGCCTAGTGAATATAAAGCCTTGACCTATGCCCTAAGAAACTTCTCCTGGCTTTATGTAAACCGGTCCTCCTCTTAAAGGTCCATCATTCATTCATATTCTATTATCACTACTATTGCCATATTGACTCTCTTTTTCTCTTGCTCAAGACTACCTTGATTCTCATCACGACCAGTCTCCAGTAACTCTGCTATAGTCGGTGACTAACATTATTCCTGAATAGTCAAAGCCCCTATAGGTCTTATCCCCCACACCTTTCACGGTTTCACAAGAAAATATCTTTTTTTTTTTTTTTTAAGAATAAACAGTAAATAATTTAAGACAACACAAAATGGAACGGCGTTATTTACCTCAAGCATAAGCTGACAGAAACCATTTGCATCTAGAAACCTAAGATCTTTGCTTTTGTTTTCATTAAAAAGGCTAATGAAAGTATCAAGTAAGCCTTCCACAAGTATTCCAAGTGCCTTATCCAGTAGGGGTCTACAGCCAGAAAAAACCTGTGACAAGGAAATTGTTTGATCTCATAAGTCATAAGCTTAGTTACAGAAATGAACCAAAACAGAAATCAGTTGATCACTTAGTCGGACTTCAGAGATTGGCCCCAAACAGATATGGATATGGCTTCTCATTTTAAGGAACTTACAGCTCAAACATGTAGGTCCAGAAAAAAAGAAGAAAAAGGAAAGCACGAAGAATTAATAAGCAGAATAAGAAATTTCAAACATAAGCCAAACAAAGCATGCATTAAAGTACCTCTGCGTGAATAGCTACCAAAGTATGCAATAACTCTACAGCAGCATCTCGCACACCCTGCAAAGAACTAGCATTGTGGAATTGAGAGTAATAACATTTGCTGAGATGGATTTGAAAGAAGAAAAGAACCAACAGTTGATTTCTCTACTTCTTAACCTTGACTGCAGGCGCTGCCCCCCATTGAACTCCAGAATCCAATAAATAGTTCATGGCAGCTGTTCTAATCAAATTTGCCTAAGGAAAACAAAAAAAAAAAAAAAAAAAAGAGTGAAGGATGCTGAGTTCCCAAATATTTGGGTATTTCACAGTAAAAAAGTCATCTTTACTTATCAAAAGAGAAAGTCTTTGTTTTATAGTATGCTGTTGGATAGAACTCTATATGAGCAACAACAAACAGAGAGGTCACAGCATGTGCATGTATTCGTGCATGCCAAAAAAAACAAAATAACATCTTTGCAAAATCACCACCATGCAGTAAAATAAAGATTGAAATTCAGTGAAAACATATCCACTAAACTTTATTGGTTGTGTTGAAGGATCCAACTCAAAACCACCTGGCAAGGAGTGGAGTCTCATTAGGGTATCATATTGGTTTGGGAGGCTTGATTTTATTGATGTATAATAAATCTTAATACACCCCCTCACATGCGACTGTCACTCGTGTGTTGAGAGGCAAACGATTTGTTGAATATAAGAAGTACACAAACAAGAGATTGAGAAGTGAGGGGGAAGGGGGAAGAGTTCTCCCAACCTAGCTTTGATACCATATTAAAGCATTTAACTCAAAATATTAAAGCATAATAAGTAGTGGAGAGGCTCATTAGGATCTTCTATTGGTTAGAGGCTTGATTTTATCAACGTGGGATAAATCTTGATAGGTTGTAACTACCTATGGAAATTTCCAAAGGAATTATTTAGACTGGAAAGTTGTAAATCGAGGCATCGTCATTATTTGGGTCAGTGGAATCAATGGTGATCAAATGGTGCTGTTTCTGTACCTAACTTGTAATTTCAGACCATAAAAGGGGCAAAGGTAATTTAAAAATTAATTTACTATGATTGCAACTGAAGCAGAGTTTAAGTCAGACAGATCTAAAATACATATATCTGTATACACACAGCAGTGGTTGGCCATCCCGCTACATGTGATCAGCTTAAAATGAAGGTAATATTTTACAAAAAAATAATGTAAGACAATTTTTTTTTTTTTTAAAATACCATCAATCATACATCATGAGCTAACTTATTTTGTATTGCTTTTAGAAAAGACAACTCCGTTGGTAATAGTTATCACATATATTTTTTTTCCCTTTCCCTTAAATGCAATAATTTTAGTGTCACTATAAAAATTAATGAAGACGTAGATGCAAATAATATTGTTAGTAAGCAATGATGCGGAAAAAACTCTTAGATCATTCCTTTGAATCACTAAGTTATGAACCTACATTTTTTTGGACCAACATGAATTAGCGCACACCTCATACAACTTGACAGCTATTAATTACTACCATGTAGGAAAAATTCAATGGTCATATAGAAAAGGATCGCCACCCAAAATTTGATAAAGTAGAATTATTAATTTACTATAATATAAAGGTGCAAGGAAATAAAAAGCAATAATGCTATTATGTTTACTATATTGATATATAAAGTATTTATGCATGTGTTAATGGTAATATGATCAATAAAATCAATAAAATCTTGGTGTATTTTTTCAAATCAGTGAGGGCAACCCCTTAATGGGTCCGTCCAAGATGACTATATTTAGTATCTAATATTAAGGGCAACAATGCAAACTACTGTAGTAATTAAATACATGTCCACAATTTTATCATATACAGAAAGTATGCATATTTTAGCTAAAACTATTATATGGTTTTCAAGCAATGTGGACAAGCCTTGAAATGATTTCTAAAATAATTTTTTTGAAAAGAATGATTTCTAAAATAATTGTTTAAGCATCTAACTTTTTTTTCATGTTTATTGTTTTGGTGTAAAAGTGTGTTTGTTGTATATTGAACAGATTATAGGATTGATAAATTCTATCCCATAAATCAATATTGTCTCCCATTTTTTTAAAATCTTTATCCACAAATCAATATGAAAAGTTTAAATTATAATGTCAGCTTTGAAATATAATTGATATTAGATTTTATAATAAAATATGGCCCAACTCATCGTTTGTAGACCAAATAAAATGCATTCAAAAGTAAGTAGGATATACAATAAAGATAATTCGGTTGCCAAACAAGTGTAATAACAAAACATGAAAAAGAAAAGTCATCATTGTGGTGCGAGAGAGAAGGGCACCATCATAAGTGTGATAATACAATGATAAATGGGACTTGAAGTGATGAAGAGTGGGTTGTCGGTACATAATTTCAAGTTAAGATTAAAATATAATGAACAAATGTACATAAATTACTAGAAAAGAACAAACTTGTAAATATGATTCAGAATGTGGGCTACATAGTAAATGATGTTTCAAGCAAGGACGTTGTTAGGCTTTAGGCCCTAACTGCCTCTGAGTAGCAGAGAATTTAGAGAGAAGAAGAAGATAGGGAGAGAAGAGAGAGTAATGGGGAGAGAAAGTAGAACCGTAGGAGAATGAAAGGACTTTGGATATTATTCATTAGCTTCCCTATAGCAGTCTCAGGGATTTATTTATACAGAGAATTACAGAATTTAGTTAGGCCTTAAACCTCTTTTCCCTCCATTTCCTAACTGCTTTCCCGCTGTAACTTCCCCCCAATCTAACTAACTTCCAGCTGTCCAACAGCTGCTGTAACTCCCTCTCCTTCAACTAACTTCCAGCTGTCCTAACTACTTTCTAGCCTTCTCAGCTTTCTTCCCTTTCCTTCGTCTATAGTATGTGACAGACGTCTCCAATGGATAAAACTGAAAGCAACCGTTATTCTTATAGCAGTCATACGCATATGCATAAAAATTTGCTACGATTTTAACAAGATATTCATGTTTCGATTCTGAACCAATATTCCAATGTGAAGAACAATAATTCGAAGAAATTTCATAATCACAAATTGTAGCTCATATTAAATCAAATGGTTCAATGTAGCTTAGTTGTCAAAATAGATTAAGAAAGAAAGATGGGAAGGGAAGGTAAGAAAAACTCATCTAAGATGGAAATACTTCCTCTATTCCAGACGAATTAACATTCTCTCTCTGTCTCTCTCTTACCCAGTACCATGAAGAGAAATTGCAATGCAGTTTGGTAGCTAAAGAATCCAAATTGAGGAGCAAAAAGATTTTCCACCAAAAAATTGAAAAAAAAAAAAAAACAATTGACTTAGAAACTCTTGGAAGAAAGCAAATAATAATAATAATAATAATAAAATAGCCTTGATATATTTAGAATATCTGTTTTAGTTTTAGTAAAATGCCAACAGAGAAAATATAGATCTGCAATAACAAGATCAACTTCCACGACAAACATTTAATTTCATAATGGCACATATCTTACAAAGGCTGACTGAAGGAACGACAAAAACCCTTCTATCAGGCAAGCACCTTCATGAAGGCTGCTTGAGTATCCATTGAGTTGTGGCAGTGCATAAAAAATCCTGTAATTCAATCTGCCTCAAATTAATTGAATTCTCCCTTTAGTTTTTTTCATTTCATCATTCCAGCATAACGAAAATGACTTAAAACAGTATCGATTCACAAAGCTCGACTAAATTTTCCACCCAAATGTGAATCAATCTGGTATGAAGCCTATTTAATACATACACGTGTGGTATCAACAATCTTCAATTAAATTGAGGACAAATAATAGCAATACCTTTGCAAAAGTATACTGTCCAAGGATCTTCTCTTCAAGTCTAGAGAAAGACACAACCAAATCTTGCATATCACTGTCCTCATCATCCCTTCCCCTGCTGTAGTGAATACATGATATGGCTCAAATTGGCATGCAGGAGGTGAAGCAAAAAGCACACTCATCAAGCATAATTAATGTGACACCATGCACCACTACAGCCTACACCGATATGCAAGAGACAGATAATTATAGATTTATGAAAAACACTTTGGATTTGACATAACATAGTAACGTGAAAGATCCTAAAAGTATGTAATGAAAGAGAAGAGATCAAAATGCAAATTCAGGATGAATTATTGAACTCAAGCCCATAGTTATCAAAACTGAACTGGTAATTAGTTCAACCGTGGTTTAACCAAGATGTAATTAATAATTTAAAATATATACATGGAAGAACATAATAAAGAAGGGCAGCTTATTACATGAAACTCCCATCTATGTAGCGTCTAGGAAGAGACAACGTACACAATCTTACCCCAGTAATTGAAATTATTTTCAAATATTGAACACATGACCTCTAGGTCACAAATGAGCAACATTACTGTTACACTAAAGCAACCTTACAAGAAAAGAGATAGTAGTTCATAATAACATGAAAAATTAAGATCTTGTAATTATTTTTAAAAAATATAATTATTTCCTTCGTTTCTATAAGTGTATTATATAAATTTATATATATATAACTACAAGTTTCACAGTTATTATTATGAACTAACAGTTCAATTTAATAACACGAACATTACAACCAAAACAAACATTTTATGTTACCTTCAAGTTCTTGCATACAACTATGTGCTTTTCTTATCAAATAATATGACTTTGGAATAACAAAAGAGATAGATCAAATTATAAGAACGCCATTTTAGATTTAAATTTTTTAGGCTTTACCATTTCTGTCATCATGACATGAACTGGTCAAATGACCATCAATATGCAGAAATCTTATTGCACTATTAAGTTTTGTTAACTTAAAAATGTAAAAAACAAAGTTGTTAATGAATAATGAACGAAGTAAAAAAAAAAGAAGAAAGAAAAAGAGCTACTTTTCCATGCATATCTAGAATAATTACAATTGCATGCATCATGGGTTCAATATTCATCCAGGGTTTCCTTTGCTTAATAATTGAATTTTGATTATTTTTATACTTTTAAGTTTTAAATAATTCTGCTATACCATCAAAAAAACCACCAAGGATGTCAATTTTAAAAAGAAAAATATAAATTCTAAAAAATCATGTCATTTAGCTTTCTAACAAAACCCCCCCGGTTCCCTTTAAGCTATCTCATTCAATGGTTCTAAGAAAAATCAAATGACTTTTTAAGTTGAAAATAGTTCAGATGAATTTATGAAAAATAATCAACTCAACTATTTCTGGTTCCTGGTCCAGTTTTGATTACTTTGTTCAAACCCATGGCCTCTGTGAGCCCTAGGCAAATTATGACAACACCAATCCTGACAATCGCACTTCCCATCCTCAACCCATGGTTGAACAAGATTATCACCTCTAATATTAACTTGGGCTCATTAGGTTTGGTTTACACATAGCGCAATCAAATTCTTCCAGAGTTATGGATAGGACCAGTAGGTTAATTAGTTCAGATGCCAAATTGCAGCTAGATCTCTTAAATTGCCACCAGCTCATTAATATAAGAAATTAAAGGTCTCTACAGCTGATTTAAAATGTTTCCTGTCCAAGAAAGAAGGGCTGAAGTGCTGATACATACATTGAATGTAGCCAGGTAGCCCTGTATTTGTAGTACAATTCATGAGAAAGTTCATCTTTGCCATATCCAATGTTACTCAAAACCATTAATAGCTGCTGATGTTGATCAACAACACTTCCAGGGAGAGGATCAGATAAATTTTCTTGTAATTCACAAGAAAATCCATTTTGCAAATGTGGACTTCCTTTGTTTGATCTATTTTGGACAAGATCGCCTCCAATAAGCTCCAGATTACCTGATTAATGCACAACAGATGGAAGTAATAAGTTACAGCTGAATTTTGTTTCTAAATGCTATGAAAAAGAGTAAAGCATTAATCCATCCATCATACCAGCAAAATCCAGCAAACAGTTCAAAAAGGCAAGTCTAACAGATTCTTGAATTTCTTGAAGCTGTGTAAACGTGTCTTCTGACTTTATAGCCTCATCCCTTAATGACTGAATCACCCTGAAACGTACAGTTTGAGTAGTGCACTGCTTAAATCAAAAGGCACAAAGTTTAAGTTTGCTCGGAAAGCTTGCATTGATTAAATATGACCTATTACTAAGCCTCAATGATAAAATAATCATGTTAGTTAATCTGGACACTGAATACGTTGAAAGAATTGGACAGTCAGCACTTCCAGCATATGGAGTTGTTATATGATCATCAGGCAGCTCTCCATATTTCCTCCAATCTAATCCAGTTTTACATGAAAGGACTAAGCGCATTGAGATGAACTGTCACTTGGTCAGAGAGAAGTTTCTATGGAACACCATTAAGACAGGTCATGACAAGTCTATGACCAACTTGCCGATTTGTTTGCTAAGGCTCTTGGGAACATATGGCATATATGCTTCAGCTTGTAGGAGTGTGCTAGAATCATGTAGTTATGGTAGGGTTTGATTTCTAGAAGATTTGATTTGATTAGGGAAAATATACTTGTTTCCTAGTTTGTACATGCTAAGACAACCGTAACAGTGTCAAGTAATTTCATTCACTCTTGATTTCTTCACAGCTCTCTATTTCGTTCACAGACAGCACAAACCATCTAACTAAATGAACTCCTATGCACATATAACGGTTCTTTCTTTCTTTACTTTTGATTTTGCTCTCATTCAAATGCATCATTCCCACTGCTGCTGTGGACACTTACAGATTGATCCGATCCATGGCTGAAGCCACAACTGAACGGAATGCCATAGGCAAGGCAGATATTGTGTATGGCGATTTGTTTCTTGCAAGGATAGATACTGGGACCCATGATTCATCTTTAGATATCTCTTCTGTTGAAGCCCTCATCCATGTACAAAGCCTTACTATGTAAATCTTTGTAATATCAGACTGAAGCGTCCGGAGAGCTGCAACTGTTGATTACAGACAGTCAGAACAATTGAGAAGACAATAACTTACAGGATGAGTGAAAATTAGATACCAGCAATAGGAGGTGCCGACTCTTTTGCTTCAAAAGCTTTGCATGCTTCAGATATTTCCTTTATGGTATCGCTCATGTATGATCGGATAATATTTGATTCTTCAAGATCATGGAAAGTGTTGTGCACCTGCAGCATTCACATTAGATGCATTTAGAACCATTCATCTTCCAAATTGGTAACTGAAGATCTAATAACCGAGCATCATTTGTAAGAAGAAAATGCAGTTCATCAACTAATTAAACAGAAAACTATGGTCAGGATAATTGTTGCTTCTCTGTACACATGCCAGGCTTGCAGTCAACCACCAATACATTTTCAAGTATTCATGCACGTGAAATATGCAACTTCTGTATTTAATCCATAAGTTTCTGTTTGCTGCCTCATGCATTTGTGGTTAAGAATTGGTTTTTGGACAAATATTTAGTTTGCTTGATGCTAGTAATTATACCTGAAAATTTTTATGAGAAACATGCCTGAAGTGCAGGAAAAATCATTTTATCATCGGCGAAACATGATAAATTTGTGAAGCAACTTAAATGCTAAAGGCATTAATTTAAGTAAAGAAGAAAAATGTGGAGGTAGCGATGCCCAGGTATAAGGATGGGAATATGTGAGAGAGAGAGAGAGAGCGAGAGAGAGCAACAATAATAATAATAATCATAAATTAATAATAATGAAAAGCTGAATAAATCCACAACATTAACAGCATCAGCAAAATAAACAATCTCAGATGCCATAGATTTTTTCCTTTCCTTTCTTTTTTTTTGGGGAGGGGGGGTTGGGGGATAATATACCATAGATTCCAAAACCAGAATATGAAGAACTATACATCTCAATCGACCATGCCATCTAGGAATCACGTGATGAATTATACGTACACACAAACATATTGGTAAATACACAACAGAAAAAACTGACACAGGCAACTGAGTGAGTTAATATCCCATTTGAGGAGAAAAACAAATTATTTTGGACAGAATTGGGAATCTACCAATAGACTTTGCATGGAAATTTGTCAAACTAGATGGCCGGAACCAAGACCAACCAGATTGAAGACAAAAAGGCCACAGGGAACAGATGCCAGCATTAGTTCATCCAAAAAAGACAACACCAACAGTAAAGAAAATTGAAAATAAATAATGTCCATATTTTCCCAGAACAAAATCCAGACTTCATTTGTCTGGTTGGCAGAATATGCATGCATCTCCGCCTTTCTTTCTTTTTTATTTTTATTTTTATTTTTTTTTAATTATTATTTTTTTCAGTAGAAGCATCCCCACCTTCAATAGGTACCCTTAAAAGCTTCTAACCCACCCCACCAAAACTCGGCAGGTAAAGCCAGAGGGTTTGAATTGGTGACCTCTACTTCAATTGGAAAAGATCTTACCATTGTACCACCCACGTGTGGCGCATATCTGCCTTTTCTGTTCAAGCTAAAATTACAGTTTTCTATGAAATAGTTTGCCAATGACCATAGTAATTCTCTTCCATTAATTGTAAAGTGAGATCAAATAAGTACCAGGGATGCAACAACATAAATATACAACAACTGCAAGACTCTAAACTCAGATCTAGGCTTCTGCAGTGTAATCATACTTTAATATTATAACAGTATTAAACACCCAGATCAGAAATGATTACAAAATACAACTTAAAATATTTGCATGTTTGCACGCATATGAGCTTATTAGGATAATACTTTAGTTGTAAGTTGTTATTCCATGAAATAATATGCATTGATTTCATAGCTGAAGAAAAACTGGCATGGCAGCATGGCGTTTAAAAAAACTAAAACCACACAGTCAACCAAACTTTTGAGTAGACTTGCTCCAGCAGAGATATACATCATAACAGCCACCTAAAGCATATCTTAAAGATTTGTATTCAAACGAAAGGAACAAAACGTCTACTGCGGTAGCTTATAAATTTGAGGTCAACTAACATGAAGGCATGCTTACTTTAGATTCATAAACAGATATTGTACTGTGTATCATTCCAGCAACTTCATCAAGAGAGTGACTTGAGTACTTTCCTTCTCCAACTTTATCCTCACTTCTATTTGCAGAATTATTAACATATGAATCAGCAGAAAGTTGGGAAGACTGAAACAAGAAGCATAAGTAATTTTAGATGAACACCGCAAGAAAACAAATACTGCTGCTGAGGAATAAATATCCACAATACCAGTAAAGATGGTTTAAAATTCAAGAAAGTAAACCAGGAAAGGGAAGGGGGGGAAAAAACAAAACAAAACAAAACATGTTGAACAACATTTGCTCCCTTGCTACATTTCTTGTTTCAAATTAAAATTAACAATTTTTTAGTCCTTTCCAGTTCTACGATGATGTGTTGATTTCCCCTATCTCCTGCATTTTGGAGGGGTTGAACAGACTAGAAAAACAAACTTTTGCAATTAGAAGATGTAGAAGAGACTCGAAGATGATTTGTGAATTGGGTGGATCTTGTAACTAAGCCTTCAAGTAGAACCCAGACAAATCAAGGGTGGAGATTGGAGCGTTGCCTCTATTTGAATAAAGGACAACCCCAAATCCCCACATGACATCTTAGCATGAGTGTGTTTAACAAGCCTAATTCAAACACCTTGAATGAAATGGAGCATTTTGTTAGGGTGATTCTAGCAAACAATGACCAATAACAATGAACCACTTTTTCCTTGGATAAAGTATATCCATTTGTTCATTTTGTATTAATCATGAGTACTGCAGTGGCTGGTATAACAAGCATTGGAATAAGATATCTCAAAAACAAGAAGACGAAATAAATTAATAGACTTCTAGCCACTGATATGATAAAAGGAACATGCTTTAGTTCCAGTTTATATCAAGTGGATATTCATCTAGTAAATTTTAAAAAACACTGAAGCATCCTTTGGCATCGAAAAGAAAATGTTTAACGTTTAAAGCCATAATTTTGGACCACAGATGAAAGAAAAAGTTTAGGATACCTTAGCAAATTTCCCACTGAAAACAGAAACGGCTACTTTCCAGAAGGCCGGTATGTGACGGATAAGTACAGCAGTTAATTTGCAGATATAACTCCCTCTGAAAGCGTCTACTTTAGAACCAGTTAAGTTTACTGGCTGTGATTCTTCCAGCAGAAGGTTCTTTCCAGAAGTCAGAGCATAATCAAAATCTGACTAACAATGCACAAGAAAGGGTCAAACATCATCAAGTATTAAACATGTCAACTTCTATAGTAACAGAAGATGGCCCTTTAGTAGTTACACTTACAGACGGATTCAAATCTTGCTGAATTTGCTTCCACTTTGCATCAGATAGAACTTTTTCACGTATCTCATTCTGCAAAATTTCCATTCTTGCTTCATGGTCTATGGTACACTTTTCAAGCAAACCCCGAATTCTGTGATTCTGTCATTAGACAAAGCAGAAGAACATCAGCAAATTAACCACTGGTTGTAGCACCATAGCGATTTCAACAACAATGTTCTTGAGCAAATTGGAAGAAAGGAAAAACCAACTAGAATTTCACTGCAATTGGCAAATTTTTTTATACTGGTCAGTACGGGGGAGAAAATTAAGAGGGAAACAAATTCATCAGTATGAACTCCAAATGATTTATTCTTAGTCCCTTTACCAGCATGGCCACATGTATCTTTCAAGAAAACTAACAAATAATTATCCCAATCCAGTTCCAACTGGAGAGTCACTGAGACCAAATACATACTATAGTACATCTAAATTCATTCTCACCTGTATATTTAAATAATACCACACAGGATCCGACTCAGGTTCCAGCGCCAACAGAAGTCTCACAATGTTTTCCAGCTGCATTCATCAAGAAACACATTTAGTTGTGAGAATTTAGAAACTAAAAATAATAAAAAATAAAAATGCAAGTAGCTAAAATTAATTTGTAATCACCATTGAAAATAATACAAGGGTGGCGTTATGTAATAACCAAAAAGCACATAGCAGCAATGAGCTACATAAAGGTGACACCCCAGGAAAGATGTTGCATAGCCAAGCTAAAACACCCTCCCCCATGCATGAGGTCCAGAGTCATGTTGGTGTCCATGCAATGCTTAAAAGATACGCTAGCAACATAATAACAGGCAAGAAACAGTGTGGGATAATATTTTGGAAAGGTTTCAAAAAAATTAGTAGGATGGAAGAGAATACTTGTCCCAGAGGGGAAAAGCAAACCCGAATCAAGAGTATATCCCTCTATTCTTCCTACGTACTTTCTCTGTTTATTGTTCTAGTACCGAAAAGATTGGAGAAGATCCAATCATCAAAAACCTATTTATGGGGAGGAATGGATGAAGAGCTCAAATTCCACCTGATGAATTGGAAGAATGTTTTTCTTATCAGTTAAGTCAATTTTATTAATGCAATGGCATTAAGAAAATGTAAACAATGGATAAATCCTATATTACCATAGTCTCAACAAAATCCAAAACAATTATTCAACTCTGGTTCTATACCCCCGAATAACCAACTATACAGCGTAGCCAATAGAACACGTTGCAATCCATTACCAAATCAACTCACGCCTTCGCAAAATTAGATTATCAGTGGTTAGAATTTCTCCCCCCAACACCGCCCCCCCCCCCGGCGCGTGCGCGCGCACGGGGAAGGGCGGGGTTGCTACACTCCACACAACAACATTTTCCATTTGGGGTAACTCCTAGCCTCTAGACTTTCTCCCAAGGGAAGTCCACCTCCTTTTGGCCAACTAAAAAAATGTAATACGACTTCACCTCCAACACCTCTGACTTCGAAAGAGCTCATTTAACTTCATCCCCAGCCTCACCGACTTTGGCAATACATGACAAATTCATCAAAATTTTCAGACAGACAATTTCCATCATAAAATTATATCCCATACAATACCCTCCCCATATAAAGGTAAAGGGTTAGCTACCAATACCTTCTTATGCACCACCAAATCAAATATGTCAAAGAAAATTTCCTTTAGCCTTCTTTCAGATCTCCACCTATAACTCCCCCTTCCCAACTTTCCAATAAAGACGCTCCTCAAACCCATCCCAATGGCTACTAATTCCTTTCCACACATGTGATCCATGTGAAAAAGCGAATATACTATGGAATCACTCATCCTAAACTACCCCAAATTTTGCTAAAACCACTTTTCACTTGTAGGTGTTTGGAGCCACTTCACCGCGAGAGTAGGCCCCCACACCATCCTTTGTCGTGGCAAGGTGGCATCACCTATACGGTACCCCATGGTCACACTCTTACCGCAGGTATTTTCTATCTAGAGCCATTGTCCTCTGCTGGGGGCATTTGGGGTTAGAGGGTATTTTGGAACCCCATAATGGCATTTTTCCTTTGTGGTCTCCCATGTTGAACACTTAAGAGTCCTCCCTCCCCAAAAAGGCCAGAAGCAAGACCTACAGATCGCCCAATCAAAGGGCTCACTAGCACACTCACTCGCGAGACCACCAGAGGACAAGCAGCTTGGTAGCTAGAGCTAGGAGATCCATCAAAACACCTCAACCAAGTCAAGGAGAGAGGACCACTACTCGATAAAACCAACCTCACACAGTACAACCACCCCGTATCCATACAACCACAATCCTCATACTTGCCAACCATGTAGAGATGCTAACACCACTTGGTCAGGTGTGCCTTTACCTACGGATTAGTCAAGCTAAATAGAGTCAGCCACTTGACCTTACGACCATTGTCCTTAGCAATGTGAAGATCACTCACCCCCTACAAATACCCTCAACCAGTTATACTCAACCATATATATGCTACATACTCTCCTACCTACAACCCACAAGTGATCTCTCTCTCTCTCTCTCTTTCTCTCTCTCTCTTTCTCTCTCTCTCTCTCCGGACTGCCCATCTATTACTCCCGTGACACCCTGCCATTGAAGACGTACAAAGCTATTCACAAAGGGTCAAAGCATTTATCCTTACCCCAACCATCCACACCACCAAAATTTATCCTTTTCACACACATACCTCCACAACTACTTACTCAACAATGCTTATCTCCGACCAAAAAACAAATTATCCCATGTCCAATCAAATGATATTTGAAATTGTCCCTACTCCACCCCATAAGAAGTCCCTCTAAAGCTTCTCTAATTTATTTACTATTGATATCAACATTGTAAAAAACAGATATATAAATTACATAGACAAACTAGATAGCGTACTCTTTATCAAGCCCCCCCCCCCCCCCCAAACAAAAAAAAATAAAAAAAAACTTTTAGACAAATACTTCTGTTTCCAACCCAATAGCCTCTTCTAGAACCTGTCAACCACTCCATCCCACACCCTTGTTGCTCTATTTGTAACTCCAATGTAGACCCAAATGTGTTGGTGACAAAAGGCTAACTTAACAACCCAAAATTGTCGCAAATTCATCTAGATTATTTAGATTCCCTACTAGGATCAATTCAGCCTTCCAAAAACTTATCTTCAGACAAGAGACCGACATAAAATTTTAGATGTCCTAATTGCAATACATCCATCCCACAAAACGCAAGAGTCATTAGCAAACAACAGGTGAGATACCTGAAAAGTGTTTTGTCCCTCACATCCCACATAGAAACCTCCAATGGTTTCCCTTCACTACTTTCTCCACCATCTTACTAAATGCCTCCACCACCATAATGGGTAAATATGAAGAAAGACTGAAAGAGGATATCACTCCTCTAAAATCTTGGTGGAATTAAAAAACTCCAATAGGAGTTCCATTAATCAAACTAAAAATCATACAATAGAAACAAACCAAAAATCCATTTCCTCAATTTATCTCCAAATCCCATTCTCTCCATCAAGTACATTAAGAATTCCCAATTCACATGGTTATAATCATTTTCAATTTCAAGCTTACAAGTAACCCCTGGTACTTTGATATTTGTCCTTGCATCCACTACTTCATTGGCCACCACAACCACATCTAAAATTAGCCTTCCTTCAACAAATGCATTTTGAGACTTCAAAATTAATGAATGCATCACATTTTTTAAACAAAGAATCAGTCTTTTTGCTATTAATTTGTAAAATCTTCCAATAGACTAATAGGTTTAAAATCTTGAATATTTTCAATCGAACCTTTTTTGGAATCAACACAACAAAGTTGCATTTATACTCTTAGCAAACTCTCCCATTTCATAGAAATCTGCAAAAAACATACGTAATATCTCCTCTAATAATGTCCCAACAGTTCTAAAATAGTGACATAATCATCCCATTTGGCCCTGGTGCTTTGTCCCCATCTAAAATGCACATACACTTTCTCTTATGTAAAGGCACACTCTAGAACATTTTCAAACTCCATAAATGGATGAAAACCCCCAAATTACCCAGCCTAAGTCTCAAGGATTCCTTTTCCATGAATAATTCTTTATAAAAATCTGCAATATTATCCCTGATGTGATCTTCCAGCCCTATAAATGTTCCATCAACATTCAGTTTGGTGATTTGATTATTTCTTCTATGTGCATTCAGCATCCGATGAAAAAATGTAAGTGTTCCTATCACCTTCCTTCAATTACAACACCCTTTATTTCTGCCCCTAGCTGAGCTCTTCTGATTTAACCATTCTTACAAAATTCCTCTCTTTTTGTCTCTTAACTGGGCTTCTTCTCTTGTCAAAGGACCATCCTCATCTTTTCGGTCCAATCCTTTAACCTCATCATAGCAACCTTTAGCAACTCAACTCTTCCAAAATCCTCTCCATTCCATTTGATTATATCAACTTTAGATTCTACAATTCCTTCGCCAACAAAACTGGCACAATCATTATACTAATAACTACCCCATCATTTTCCCACACTGCCTTTAAAAGCCTTTCTACTTAATGTATTTTCAAACCCTGAAAGGTGATGGACCAATTCTAATACCCCCACAATCCAGTGATAAAAGTAAATGATTCGACACCAATATAGGTAATACAAATTGAATATCTGAATAAGTGTTCCTCCCAACTGAAGAAAAGTGTACCTCCCAGCTGTCCAAGATTAAAAATCTATCTATTTTAGATTTACACCTCAAATTTGACCATGTGCATTTCCCTCCTGACAAATGCAAATCAATTAAGCCCAATTCCACAATAAAATCTGAAAATGCCTTCATCAAAGCTGAACTAAAATTAAATCCCATAGTCTCAGCTGGGAATATTATGATGTTAAAATCCCCACCAAACACACTGTTGTAGATCCCATCTAAAAGAAACTGCAACCAGCTCCTCCAAGAACTTTCCACTAAATCTGTGAGTTGAAAGTCCACATACTCCTGTGAATACCCATTTGAAATTATCCTCCAGGCACTTGAAACAACTGAATGAAAAGCTTTCCAATTCACTACCTTCTAGAGATAAGATTCTATTGCCTCACTATACCAATATGCCTCCAGCAGCACACATCGTCAGAAGAGCAACCCAATTTACCCAACTCCCTCCCCAAATTCTTTGAACAGCATATCCAGCCAATTCCCCCATCTTGGTCTTCTACATGCGTACAATATAGGTCTCCAGCTCCTTAAAACAGCCTTAACAGTTGCCCTCTTCTGCCCCCTCCCCCCAATTTAATGCCCCCAACATTACAACTAACTGGATATAACTTTGTCATACCAGTGATAACCTCCTTCCTCTGCACACACCCCATCCTCCTTTCTCCTGGCCTCATAATTGATTGACCACTCAAGCATATTCAACTCTTGTTGACTTTTCTTGTTGCTTACTCTCTGATTATTCTGTACCTTCTGTTTGGAATGTCTCCATCTATCTTCAATAGCTCAAGTGTTCTCTCTCATTCCTTTTAAATGGTTGTTGGTATGATGATTACATTCCTTTGGTTTTGAATTTCACCGCCTTTCTTCAATAGAAACAAATAGACCTGTAATTTCATCCTCAAGACCTCAATAAGACTCCCAGGATTTTACTCTATGCAAAACTGATACAGGACAGAATTAAAAGCAATATTCTAGAAGGAAGAAGTAAAGTCCAGATGCATTAATAAGTCGCAATAAATGTCTTGGTCCAGGCTCATGGTTCCATGGAATCTGAACAGTAGCCTTCATGATTTACTTTTTTTTTTTGGGCTTTTGTTCTTCTCCTCTTTCCCTCAATAGATTTGATTGGCGTCGTCAAATCCA
>JAVXUM010000037.1:11555890-11568507 GCA_035590655.1 Pouteria glomerata
GTTTTCATTTTTTTGAAAACAAATAAACGGAAACAGATTTTAACAAACATATTTTTGTTGCAAGTTTTCAAAATTTTGAAAACGAAAACAAAAAAAATAAAAAACGGAAACGTTATCGAACGGGGGCTTAGTGAAGGATTTTATATTGGAAGTTGGTAAATTATCTGAATATATTGTTAAAAATGTTGATAGAAAAGATGTTAACATAACTCATAATATGGCTAAATATGTAATGGGTAGTAATTGATTTCATGGTTTAATATAGTATTTTATCTTCTCTTGAAAAATAAGTGACCCCAGCCAGAAAAGTTGGGAGCATGAAAGGAGCTAAAAAATGGCCTTAGCAAGGCCCCTTGGCCGTATGCCAAAATTGGTGTTCAAACAAGGCTTGTAGTAGCTCAAATAACATAAATTAGAGGCCTCATGTCTGAACAACAAAATTGATGTTCGGGCGCTAGCTCAAGGAAAACATTGCATCTAAATAGGGAAAGGCATATTCAGACGTCAAGTCAAAAATTTCGGAGATGATGCTACTGGACCTCCTGTTCGAACACCAAAAGAGTCATTAGAACACCACCATTTGCATTGCGACGCGATAGGAAAAAGCATGTCCGAATGCCTTGAAGCAATTCATATTCAAACATTACTCCTCTTGTTTGGACGCCAAAGCAACACTTTCAAGGACATTTTTGTAACTTCGTGTTGAAGCAGTATAAATAGAACACTCATCTTCTATGGTAAGAATTCAACATTTTTAGGCATTTTTCTAGGGTTTCTTTCATTTTCTCTCAAACTAAGGGTGGATCTTCTTGTTGTAACCCTTGTAATGGCTCAAGCTAAGGTTGCTCTTGGTACGAACATATTAAAATGTAGTTTATTTTATATTAATATTTTTACCCTTACCAAATCAAGGGTAAAATTGTGAATATAAAATAATTACAATAAATATGATATGTTCTAAACAATGTTTGCTCTAACATTATTATCTATTATTTTATGGTTATCTTTTTCAAGATGGGTAAGAGTACCTCCTAAATTGTTGTAAAATTTGTGTATTTCAAAATATAAGGCCTCATTTAGTTTGTTTTTTTATTTTTTTTTTTAGTTTTTATTTTTTATTTTCTGTTTTGAGCTCATTTTTCATTTTGAGCTTTTGAAAACAAGGAAAATAGTTTAAAACGCATTTGATCACTCGTGTTTTTAAATTTTATTTTAGAAAACAGAAAATGAGTTTACACATAAAATAAAAAATAACAAAAATCATTTTGAGTATTTTTAACTCAAATAAAGAAAACATAACTTTTTTCTTTTCATGTTTTGAAATTTTTAGAACATAAAACACATAAAATAAAAAATAAAAAATCCAACCAAATGCCACTTAAAATTTTCATAAGTTTAATTTGCATAAATGCAAAAGCTGCCAATACAAAAAATACTAAGAGAAAAATATAAATACAATACACGACAAATTAAATTAATTCAAAATCAACATGATTTGTTTAGACTTTAGAATAAATTAATTATTTAATATGTTTATTAGATTTTAAAATGTTTAAATATGAATACAAATAGACAAAATTATTACCCCAGATATCATTCATCAAAATGAATTACGATCTTAATTAGAGGATCTCCTACAACGCTAGCTAACAATGATTTTCTTTTGGGGGGTGAGGGTAAGTTCTAAATATGGGTTAAAGAAATTATTAATTATAAATTATTTATCCGTACCAAAACCTATGTTGAGTATAATGAAGAGGCTAACAAAAGCTTATTTATTGTGACAAATAATTAGTGTGCATTTGAAGTGTTAAATTTAGTTAAAAAAAAAATTAATTTTTTTAATTTTCTTTAACTTTTTTATACCAAAAATCTTCATTTTTTAATTATTTTTATTTTTTCAAATTTTTTTCAAATTTCTTTCACTTTTCATAAAACACCAAACATTGAATAATTTAAAATTTATCTATTTTTTATTTTTTGAAATTTTAACACTCTAAATAACACTTAGGGTCCGTTTGGTTTGCCTTTAAATTACAAAAAATAAAATAAATCTCCAACAATTTTTATAAATCATTAAAACTCTCTATTACACATTTTCACATTTTTTATATTAAAAAAATTTTAATTTTTCACTAAAAAATAAAAAATCTAAAAAAAAGTTAACCGAATGTATAAATTTTTTTGATAATCATATTCTTCGAGTCGAAAACTTTCAAATGAGTACCATTGTCACTATTTTATATTAATTTTTTTGAATTCGTTATAATGAATTTGCCAAACCATTCTAACGGTTTTAACAAATATATACAAAAGTCTAAAATTTCTGACAGAAATCAGTAGGAACGTACCTCTCTCTTATGTTTTATCATAAAAGACCAAAAGTATAACTATTTTTTTCAAAAATTTTATTTCATACATCAAATACTAAACAGCTAAAATCAACCTAAATCTCATTTTTTTTTTAACACTCAAAACCCCCCTGGGTCATGGCTGGGTGCATCGGATTACGTTTAGTGAGCTCTCGTAATTTATTGTTTTTCGGTCGGGAGATTAAAAAATAAAAATCTTTTGCCGATTAAATCTTCGAAAATTAATAATTTTTTATTTCTCAACCAACCACGGTTTGAAGGCCTGACCCTTGATCCATCCGAATCCATACGGGTCAGGTTTTTCTCCCCTTTTCTGAACAAACTTGCGTTGATTCGAGTCACGTACAATCCGGTCCATCCTGTATTCATTCGGAGCCTTTGCTGTGAGGAGCCGCCGAAATCATCGCGCTCCCTCCGATATCAATCGCAGGTCTTCTTCTCTGTCTTTCAAATCCCTTAGTTTCCGAATTTCGAATTAATTCTTATATATATATATATATACACACTTGTGTATGTGTATATGCATTGAAAGTATGTGCTGAATCTGCGCGAAACATCGAAGAGTGCGTGCGACTCTCTCTTGTTCTTTTCAACGAGCTTCACATTAGCAATGGCGAGGGTTTTTAGTAGAACCATCTTTCATCGCATTATCACATCAACCCGCACGCCATTCTCTCCACTTCTGAACTTAAAACCCCAATATTTCTCTACAAAGGCGCCAGTTCCCCCAGAATTCTCACAGCAATCCAAATATAGAAAACTAGTTTCCCTCGCAGAAGTTCTTAAAAGGTACGGTTTCCCTCCATCTCAACTTCGCGATTTCCTTGCAAAGAATAGCTTTTTGCTAAACTCCAATTCCTCCGAGATTGAAAAGTCCCTGAAAATTCTGCTTTCGTTGAAGTTGTCTCAGCGATTTCTCGTTTCCCTGGTGTACTGTTGTCCTCGGGTTCTGGACTTTGAGTTCCTCAAGAATTGGGAATTGGTAATTTTGGAATTGGGGATTTCAAATCCTAGTTCGTTGATGATTCAGAATGTTCTTGAGGTTTGCGGAAAGTTCAGTTTAGGTCCTGTAGATGTTTCTTCATGTGTCCAGCGTTTGAAGGGCTTGGGGTTTAGTGATGGTACCGTGACTAGGATTTTAGAGGAGTTTCCGATGGTAATTGTGATGAATGAGAATGTAATTCGTGAGAAAATTGAGTTTTTGGTGGGAATTGGAATTGATAGGAGTAGAATCGATCAGATTTTCAGTTCGTTTCCTGGTATTCTGACACCTAGCGTGCAAAATAAGCTGAAGCCCTTGTGTCGTGAATTTATGGATTTGGGTTTTAGTTTAGATGTGGTCAGGAGAGAAATTCTTAAAGACCCCATTGTTCTTGGGTTGGAATTGGGGGAGCTTTCTCGATGCCTGGAATTGCTGAGGACTTTGAAGTGTCGGGTACCCATTAAAGAGAAAATCTTCAGGGGGGGAGCTTTTAGGGCTGGAATTGAGGTGAAAAGGAGGGTTGATTGTTTATGCAGTCATGGGTTGATACGTAGGGATGCTTTTAAGGTGTTGTGGATAGAGCCAAGGACAATATTGTACGAAATAGAGGACATCAAGAATAAAATTGAGTTTTTAGTACATAAGATGAGGCTCGATATTCTTTGGTTGGTTGATGTTCCACAGTATCTGGGGCTGAATTTTCAGAAACAGATTGTTCCTCGGTACAATGTTATAGAATATTTGAGATCAGAAGGTGGGATTGGCCATGTGGTGGGGTTGAAGGGTTTGATCAAGCTAAGCAGGCTGAGATTTTACAATCTCTATGTCAAGCCATATCCGCAGTGTGAAAAGATGTTTAGCCGATTTGTAGGAGATGCGAAGGTGAAAAACCGTCATCCAGTTGGAATGTGGAAACTTTTCAAACCAAAAAATTATCCAGAGTCCAAAGAAGATCTTAACAATATCAAGTGTTTCATGGAATCACTCGCTTAGTGAAAGATAATTTATTTATCATAAAATCCAGTTGATTTCTTTTGCTTGTTTGTTATCTGATCTAAATGAATGGAATAAATGAATGGAAATATTCTTAATGGTGTGATAGTACTTGGTGAAGAATTTATTTTTGGTGAAGGTAATTGATCAGGTCCACTGCGCCATGAGTTGTTTACCTTTGCACTTAGGCTTTTGATTGCTGAAGTGAAATGTTCAGTTTAAGAGATTCTCTCTAAAAGAAGTTCTCATTTGTCAAGAATGTTATGGTGAAACCGTTGTGGTCTGGTTGTTATGCAGCCTGCTCATGAACTTAATGAAAACAGAAAGATGATGCCAAGCCTGGAATGGTCACTGCTTAAATGGTCTTTGATTCTGAATAATGCATTAAATGCAAACTATAAGAAGTTTGGGCTTGTTTGAAGGTGGTTATCCTTGGGCCTGTTTGTGAAGTCCCAGATCTGAACCTGCTTGTTGTTGAGCTGTATCTATCGTATTTGATATTGGATAGTGGTGGTTATCTTGAAACTACTTATATGTAAAAGTTTGAAAGTTTGTAGCACAGGGCTGAGTTAGAACAGTGATCTTAGCATGTTGGATTTTGTTTGCTTAAGGAAGCAGCTTTAAATGTTTTGGATCAAGAACAAATGAGTTAAATACCTCAGAAGTATGCAGCAGCAGTTGGAAGCTTGTGGGGGTTCTTGGCCTCTGCTCAGGTTTTGCTTAGATTTCATGAAATTTGATATTGGTAAACTTTTGATATACATTTCTATATTGTCACATTTAGTTGAATGATTTTTAGGACTTGAAATTGATTTGGTTGAGATTGAGGTGATCTATGTGAAAATCTGTCCCAGTTTATTTTTCTATTTCCATAAAATTTCAACCACCAACATGAACATTTGATGCCTTTCACACAATTCATATATTATGGAAAATTTGTAGCAAAATTCCAATTTCGTTTTGATATTGAAACCCGATACTGTATTAAACACTCAAGTTCTTTATTCTTTATTTTATTACTTTTGCGATCCATTTGGTTTTCTAATTTAAATCGTTGGGCTATAGATTTGGTTATTAGAGAATGCAAGAGAATTAAGTTGTTACTGTTTATTACAATGGTTTGACTATGCAAGATTTCTGAGTCTACCATAAAGATAAATTATGTGTGCAGGCATCCATGAATCAGCTAGCACCCCTTCTATAATGAAGAAGATAGTTGTTAAGTGCACGCAACTATGGCTTGCACCCTTTTTATACTGAAGAAGGTTTTCTTTATTGAAACTGATCTCTGCAATTAGGTTGGAATTGAGTCGGGTCAATGTTTAGTTTATTCAAGCTCAGCTTGAACAAATAGTGTAGGGCTCGAGCTTGAATCAGCAAAGGATTACTTGGGTTCAAGTTACTAAAATTTTATAAATCAAAATGAATAGCTTGATTAAACAAGAACTATGTTTTACTAAACTGAAACGAAGTTTTACTAAACTAAGATGAAGACTTTTGGTCTAAAATATTATAATATATATATTTAGCTGGCACGTGAATTTTCGAACCAAGCACTTATGGTCTGAGCTTGGCTTAAATTTCAAATGAGCCTCGTAAAGAGCTTAAATTTAGCTTGTTTAACACCATAAATTGATCTTGAGCTGAGTCGAATTTGAGCAGCTCTTTAGCTATTTGGTTAATGCCATCCCCTGCTCTGAGATATTAGTCAGTCAACTTCAGTCCACTAGTATTGCATTTGATGGTGTTGGAAGGCAAAAAAATAACAACAATATGAATCTATTTTGTTTATGCATTGAATGCATATTTCCTTCCATTTTTGAAGTTGGTTGTATTTGAAGAGGTTGTTCTTGGTATGAACATATCTTCATTTTCATTTTGTATAAGGTAATTAAAATGCCATCCTAAAGTGAATTATATTTTCTATTCATTAATTAGTTACTTAGAGTTTAGGACTATGAAGCGGAACTTGTTGGTTTAATTTTGGGTTTAGCAGAAACTTATTTGCTGCAGTTATATTCTCTGCTTTGTTTCAAGAAAAAGAAAACTCGTCAGAGCCATACTGACCTTATGAATAATAACTAATCCAGAATTTAGATACATATTATTTCTTTCCCTATATACATTTGTTCCGTGTCCAGATAGATATTCAAGCTACAAAACCTTAGTTCTTTACTCTCTCTTTCTACAAACTGGCTCCAGTAAATTAGGGTTTGTGTTTTTGATTTTGGTAGTTCATGGGGTTGAATATGCATTTGGCGCACATGAACATCCAACAACTGGAATATTTGATGTGGAACCAAAGCTATGCCCCGGTTTCACATTTAGAAAATCAATCTTGATCGGAAGAACAGATATGGGACCCAAAGAGGTCCATGCATTCATGGAGAAACTTGCAGAGGATTGCTCAGGAAACACTTACAACCTAATCACCAAAAACTTCAACCACTTCTGTGATGACGCTTGTATCCGGTTGACCGGGAAGCCTATCTACAGCTGGGTTAATCGACTCGCTCGACTTGGTAAGAACTCGGCTAGATTACTATAATTGATTTCACTATATTTCTGATCTCTTTTATTTTTTGTTCAGTTAGGCTGTAAAAGTTTTTTTTTTCCAAATTGTTGCTTTGGGGTATTTTTTTTAATTTATTCAGTGAATAATATGTATTCCTTTTGCTTTGCGTTCTAACATGTGTATCTGTGCCTCACACTGGCAAACTAGCTTTGGTCCATGTTATCGTAAAATCCGTTTTGGTTGATTTTGAAGCGACTTAAAATTTCTCTAAGCTATTTTGATTTGCCAAGGAAGCAATCAATGACTTTGTCTGCATTATGTTGCTCCATATCTTGGAATTCCGAGATTTAGTTTCACCTTGAAACAAATGTGTCAAAATCAAGTAACTATTTGCTTAAGCTTTTGTTTTTATTTTCTTATTTATTATTTCCCATGTACCAAACAATATCCAGAGAAAACATTGTACTTCTAGTTTTCGATTCCCATTGTTCACTGTAAGATTAGATGGTACTAGGACCACAAAATAGTGGTCACTGAGTTTAATCGGCTAGAAATGTGAATATTTCAGAATTCTCTGGCATGGATTATGGATCTGGTTCTCTGAGGATTCTTGATTTTTGCACCTAACTTGATATTTATCTCAGATATGACTTGATTTGCACCCAACTTGTTACCTATTATTATATCAAGTAATTTTCCTGTGCTAAAGGAAATATTACCTCGAGTGTTCCATTTTGGGAGTGAGTGAAAGAAAAATAAAAATGGAAATTATAGCTCGTATTTAATTTAGGCTGATTAACATTGTTTTTCAGAGGGTCAAGGCTAATGGAGACTTGGTCAAATTTAATATATGGCGAGAGTTCATATAAAAACCAAATCTGTGGGGAGATTGATGCTGAGACTGAAATGTGTGTATATTCATTAATTCTTTCACATCTCTAACATTCTGTATCGTGTGGATGAATTTTTTTGAAGGTTTGTTTTGCAGTTGTGTTCTGCGGATTTGAATGAGACAAAGGTGCGTGTCAGGGCGGAAGATGGGTCTTAAGATAACAAGAAGCTAAGAAGCTATTCAAGTAGGTTTATGCCTCCCTCTAATCCAAATCATCCTTTGTCATCTAGTTCCTCTGGTTCTGCATCCAGAAATAGTAGACAAAGATCTCACACTCCTCAATCTTCACCTTCTATTCATTCTTTTTCATCCTATAGAGGCAAGTTGGGTTTCCATACTTCATAGGAGTACATTTTCATCCCTTTTTTCCTTAAAAAAAAAGGAAAAAGGGAGCAAGATTGCAAGTGTTACTGTTTTATCTTCCTTGTTATCTGATTCTGCTATTTGTTTTTTTCAATGAAAGCGGAAACTGTTGCTTGGGAATTTTGCAGTGTGTTTCTGTTATGTAAAGTGTTGCAAATTTTCTGTTGAATGAAAAGGGATTCTGTCACTAAACAACATTGCTCAACACTGAAATATCTGAACCCATCTGGGGTGTAAATGTAATGACATGTAGAGCAAATGATGTTGTTATATATGCATATATCTAAATATCAGGATTCATTATGCTATTACAGACCTCTCCTTGTCTCCTTTACCTTATTTTTTTGGAATTAATGCATCTGTTAGTGGTTGAAGTGGGTGGAATGTAGAAGAGATATGCCTAGTGTGGTTGATGTGGCTTTTCCATTTACTTTTAACCATAAAGAAGAAGGGTGAGTTGATTGGTTTAAGTTGGGCACCCCACCTAGTTAATCTAATTCCCTACGTAATTCAATCCTCCTAGGTGGGGTAGGGAATGGAGTTTCAATTTTTGACTTTAGTATGAATTTTGGTTAAATTTATGAATTCGTTGGTCAAATTGTTGAGTTTGAAAGAATTGACATTTTTCTTCAAATTTTGAAAGATTGGTAAAATGATATAATAATTTAATGTGCCCCAAATCATTAGTTGATGGATAGTTGTTATAAAATGGTCAATAGTTGTTAATAACAAGTTTCAAATGTCATGATTTTATAATTGATAAATTGAGAAGTTAATTGATGGACTACTTGGTGTATATTTATTTATTTTAATTTGTTTATATTTATTCTTTTAATAATAATAATAATATAGCTCAAGTTGTTGCCTCCCTTTCAAGTTGACTAAATTTTTTCGAATGCATTCATGGGAATATCTGCATGAGAATATTATAAATAAATACTAGAATAATTATAAAGTAGATTACATCTCATTGGATAAAATAAAATTATTCTTATTTTTATTGCTTGCTAAAATACTTATTTTTTAATGTATGAATCATTGGATTATATTGGTATTTATCAATATTTTTATTCCATTCTGCCTTTTGTATTCCTTTAAAATTTAAAATACTTATTTTATGTTTTGAATTAGACTTGAGTTTTCGGTCTTTATTCTCTTGAGTCTAGTGAGTTTTATTCAAGTTGCGTTTAATTTATTATAAATTTTTAAATATTTTTAAAAATTATTAACTTTTTATTTCATTACATAAATTATAAATTCGTAACTTATTTTATTTTATTTTATTTTTTATCATTTCAAACACATTCAGTGTAATGTTGAAATTTGGAGGAAGCTGGAGCAGAGGAAGAAATTTGGAAAATTTGTTTGTAGCTCGCAAAAAAGATCACAGGTGCGAGTTGAGTTTTCCAAACTTGGGTGGTTCTCAGAGGATTCACTGGCCACCGGTGTAGATTTCACCGATGCAACTTTTACTAGTGTTTTTGGAAAAGTCAATAGATGTCCACATGAGCTCTGCAAATCTGGTCGGTCAAAGTTTTGGTAGTGTATCGGGCTGAATATGAAAATGAGGTATTTGGGATTACCTCCATGTTGGGAGCAAAATACAAAAAGGCTGAAGGCGTTTCTAAGAAGATTATCTCGATTGAAGAAAAGAAAGAAATTTTCTCTCTCATGGAGCTTCAAGAAACCCTAGTGAAGAGTAAAGATCAACATTGATTCTCTATAGTCAAAGTGGTAAACTCTTCAGCCGGTCTTCCCGCTGAACTTGTATTTAATATTTATAGGCCACGTTTGGAGCTCAACAAAACTTAAAAAATTTTAAAAAATTTTAAAAATTACAAAAAAGTTCAAAAAATTTTAACTTGCATCATTTTTAATAAATAACTAGTATTTATCCGTGCGTAAAGGCACACAACCAAATAAATATGTAACATTAAAATTAAAATAAAAATTGTAATTCAATAAAACCAAATAAACATGGAAAATAAAATTATTAATCAAAAGAAATTGTGGGTTATGCATATTGTTATAACCTAAATGTATCTTGACTCAACATTGAAAAAAAATTAACACATCAACCAAGTAAATAGGCCAAGCTTAAATCAGTTATTATTATCAATCACAAAACTTTACATGGATATCAAAGGCAGCACATGTTTTATCGCTTTCAATTTTATATTGTGTAAAGTATTCAAAAATTCAATTGCAACAAAAAATTTCAATACCAATTGTTATTGTTCGAATTAAACAATTTTTTAGGGTCAAGATATTCAGTAACTTATAACACTTCTATTTTAATAGTATACAAATGCACACTAGATTAGTTGAGAGGCTATATAATCTTTTTTTGTCTCTCTAATTGAATCTAACCAAATTGCTAGGACTCAAATTTGATTATTTGTATGGCCACGCAAATAACTTTATAAAAGAAAACACACACAACTTTTAAATTCTGAAAACTTACAAACTTCAATTTGGAACCAGAAGACAAAATTAGTAAGCACCATTGCACCTGCACAAATCTGTTCAAGGAAGATATAAAAAAACAAAATTTAAAACAAAATTGCTTGAAGATAGTAAAATTGCACTTTTTCTTAATCATCAATACTGCAAGAACAGATTAAACCAAGAAAGGGTTGGCTTAGTGTAGCATAGACTTACTCACTTTGAATAAACAAATTCAAGTTTGAAAGTAGTTGTTAGGATAGTGTGGAAAGAGATAAAGATAAAAACTATCATTAAAATGAGACTTGTTAACTTGATTTATTCTTTTGTTTGTTTGCTTATTATTTTTTATTTTTTAAATTGTTTATTTTTATATACACACTTTTTTTACTTTCTTATGATTTTGCACTATGGCAGAGTCTTAGTTTCCACCCAATGCATGCCTACATACAACCACTATTTGAATAATAGGAAAAAAAATCCAACAAAAATATAATTCTCAATCCCTATTTTTTTCTACCTCCGATTTCATAAAAGAAAAAGAAAGAGAAAAAAATCACAACCAAAACAATCATTAATAATAAAAAATCAACATCTACATGAAAGAGAACTTCGAGCAAGAGTGCTTAACATGATGGTCTTTTTTCCAAAAAAAAAAAAAAAAGTACAAAAAAATCTTGTATTTGGTCGAGTACAAAAATACTTTAATCTCCTTTGATTAGTGATTTGTTTTTGCTTCTAATTTCATAAAAGAAAAAAAAAAAAGAGAAAAAAATTGCGACCAAAATAACCATTAATAATAAAAAAAAAATCAACATCTACATGAAAGAGGATTTCGAGAAAGAGTGGTTAACATGACAGTCTTTTTTCCTAAAAAAAATTACAAAAAATCTTAAAAACGGAGCCAAAAATAAAATCAAAATTGTAGAGAGAAAATACAGTTTGCAACTATGAACTACCATGAGCATAACCAAACGTAGTGCGACTCCAAAATGCCAAAGGATGTTGGATACTTTTCTATGTCTTTGATCACTAGTATTTGCAAAAGTGTGCTAAGAGATCATTGATCAAAAAAATTCAAAGTAAACAAAAAATAAATAAATAAATAACTTAGAACAAACATAATACCACATTTTTTTATTTCCTTATTTAACTAAAATCACCACGCAATGAAATGTGAAACAAAGTAAGAAAGAACAAAGCTAAATTGCACAAAGTCAGAACAAAGCCAGATGTTACGTCTTATTTATTTTAATTTTCTTACAACTAAAAAAAGTTTAGCAGTAAAATATGAGGAAGGAATCTAACAATAAAATGTAAAACAGTTATCCCACAGACACAATGTTTTAAATTAATAATAAATATTGTTTCACAAACTCACATCAGTCTTAAAAAAATTCACAACATTTTTATCTAGGTCTTTTTCTGTAATTAGCTTATGGTAAAAAGTCTAAAACAAAGCCAAATATAATACTGCATTTTTTTTATTTCCCTGTTCAACTAAAAAATATAGAAATAATATGTTTGGCTTTGTCCAGAACAAAAAATGTCGTGACAAAAAAATTTTAAAGCCAAATGGATAAAATGTGAAATCTTTTTTGAAACACCAATAATTAAGCCAAAAAAATTTAAGGACCAACAAGAAAATTTTTTTAAGATCTAACAATAGAGCCAAAAAGATAATCAATTATAATATTTTAAAACGATAAATCACTCGTAGAATTTAGAACATTGTTGAAAAGTTAGATAATTTAAGAACTTCTTAACTTAATCACATAAATGTCTTTCAAATTAGAAAAAGAAATACTTTTGCAAATATTGGTGATCGAAGACATAGAAAAGTGTCCGACGTCCTTTGGCATTTTGGAGTTGCACTGCGTTTGGTTATGCTCATGGTAGTTCACACTTGTAAACTGCATTTTCTCTCTGTAATTTTAATTTTTTTTGCTCTGTTTTCATGTCACGCCCCGAACCCGGGGGCCCGGGGGTGTGAGTGTTATAGCAAACATATACATAATACTACGGTCCCTGTATCAGAGTAAACACAACTGAAGC
>JAVXUM010000037.1:11568607-11571107 GCA_035590655.1 Pouteria glomerata
CTCATTTCGTAGGCTACTAACCTACTGGTATGAAACACCAACCCTGCGCAGGTTCCGGGATTTTCGACCCGAGGGTAACAATTCCCCATTCCTATTTTTCGTACCCAAAGTTCCCGGCAAACAACCAATCATTCCGTTTTATTCTCTTTTCATTAGGTTTGAGCATTACATGGATTTACATACATCTCATTGCCTTTGAGGGTTCATCATCCCACATTCATCCATTAACATTCATATTCTCATTTATCTTTCCTTAAGATAAGGTTCGTGTTCTCATAAATATAGCATTTCATGAATTCACATGTAATTTATCATTTCAATTCAAACATGGTATCATTTCATCTTCCCAATGCAATTGCGATATAACAACAACATAACAACAATGTATCATAACTCAAAACATATCATATTTCCAAATATCAAGGATACCAATTATGTTCATATGGTTCCATTCTAGACATGTCACAAAGTGAAGGGTGGAAGGGAGTAGCTAAGGAGCAAGGAGCAGGGAAAAACAGGGCCCGGGACCAGCCTCGGCGGGCGCACGGCCCTGTGCCCAGGCCGGCGCATGGCGCCGCGGGTGCACGGGCCCTAGCCCAGGCGGGCGCCCGCAGAGAGTGGTCACTCCGGGGTGTTTTTCTCCTTCTTCACTCTTTCACCCCCACTCTCCATTCCTACCTATTTTTAAGTACCAATTACCATTCCCCAATCACTTTTCCCTCCTCTAAGGTCACTCTAACCAAGACTCTCAAAATTATCTTCCCTCTCCTCCCATGACTCATTCTCATACCATTTAAGTTCATCACAAACACTTAATTCATTTGGGATCTCAAAGTTTGTTTGAAGTTCACTACTTAGCATGGTTTCATAAACTAATATAAAGTTCAAGAAAAAGAGAAGAAGGGCATCAAAATTAAGTCATGAGAAACTCCCTACCTCAAATTCAAACTTGAATCTCTTCAATCCTTTCAAAACTCCTCCAAGACTTCAAGGTGGATCTTCCTCCTCCAACTTGTTCCAAGAGCAAAATAGCTCAAGAACTAGCCTCTTCTTCCTCCTCTTGACTTCACCTTTGGATCTTCTTCCTTTCTTCTTCTTCTTCTCCAAATTTTTCTCTCAACTTCTTCTCTCAACCTCTCAAACTCACTCCCTCAAAGGAAAATGGCCGGATGGCTTTCTTTCAAGACCTTGGTTTCTCCCTTCTCTTCCTTTCACACTTAATACCAAATAATGATATCTTAACACTCAAATATACATACATATATCTCTATAACACTTTACTTGGCCGGCCAAACCATTTGGAGCCACAAGAAATCACCAAAACACACACACAAAGTCCTCCAAGCATTAAACTCATGGGGTCCACCATCTTTAATGCCATTTGACTTATTAATTTAACACAAAACCAAGCCAAGGATGGCTTGCCCGGCCATCCTTCCTCCCTCCACCAAATATCAATATTATATATATATACTTGCTTAGTTGGTGGTCAAATGGTCAAGGCTCCTCCCTATTGGTTAGCACTTGGTCCAAATTAACTTAGAAAGTCAAATTTTTGCTATCAAACCATGCATTGGCCGAGAATCCCATTTCCATTCCTTTTCTTTTTCATTTCCTCAACTCCTTACACTCTCATGCACCCACCAAATGAGAACACACACCCAATTCAAGCCATGCACTAAATAAAACATGAACATGCATAGCCAAGACAATTAACGCTAATCCATTCAAATGTTCCACTTAGCCAAGGTTTAAAACCACCATCTTTCCTCATCCATTCTAAACTCATTTTCCCACATTTAAGATCATTCTTTCCATTCAACTTTCATTTATACCGAAGGTGAGGGTATTACACCAAATCCTATGGGGGAGGTGGGATTATTAATTCCCTTCCTCCAGATTTGATTCATGCCAAAATCTAAAGGTTCAAAATTATTTTTTTTTACATCACATATCAAATCACATCTTTTATCCCACTTTATATCCCACTAATCAAACACCAAAAAAATAATCCCACATAAAAAATTAATCTTATCTTTTATCCAATCCCACATATTATTTTCGTGAACCCCACAATATTACTTATCCCCCATCAGCCAATTCCTAAAAACAAACGCAGCCTCGGAATCATTAGAACACCACCATCTGCATTGTGACCGAATGGGAAAAAGCATGTCCAAATGCCTTGAAGCAGTTTATATTCAAACATCACTCCTCCTGTTTGGACGCCAAGCAAGACCTTCGGGGATATTTTTGTAACTTCTTATTGAAGTAGTATAAACAGAACACTTATCTTCCACAGTAAGAATTCAACATTTTTAGACATTTTTTAGGGTTTCTTTCATTTTCTTTCAAGCTAAGGGTGGATCTTCTTGTTGTAATCTTTGTAATGGCTCAAGCTAAGGTTGCCCTTGGTATGAACATGTTAAAATGTAGTTTATTTTATATTAATATTTTTACCCTTACCAAATCAAGGGTAAAATTGTCAATATAAAATAAT
>JAVXUM010000037.1:11576107-11597678 GCA_035590655.1 Pouteria glomerata
TTATCGCATCATATTAAAATGATTTATTTTATTCAAATATTTTATTAAACTAAAATTATTTTTAATAAATAATATAATTAAATTAATCAATATGAAATATATTTAATTGAATTATTTTTAATAAATAATAAAACTATTAAATATATTTTATTAATTAAGAACACTGCAGTGTTGTGAAGACTCTTTGTTCAATTTGTTCAATCATCTTGGATTTGGTCCTTCTTACTGAGTTCAGCACATGCATTTAGCTTAAAACTGAAAGAAAGGGCAAATGTCACCTAAGCTGAGGCTGCTGCAACCATGTGCTTCGCCAGAGAAGTACAATAAGAAACAGGAAAAGCATTCAGAAAGGGCCATCTCAAAGCAACCAACAAGAAGTTGCTGTGAAGCATGCCAATAACCTACGTTGGCGTTGGTGCATCATCTGGAAAACTTGTCCTGTGTTGTTCAAAATTTTTTTTTTTTTTTTAATCAAAGGTGTCTCGGTCAATTTATGCGCACACTGAGAAGTTTTACCACATGAGCTAACTTTCAAGATTGTGTTGCTCAATTCTCACAAAGACAGAAAAAGGAAATTATTTCACAGTTAAAGAGGTTATCTAGAGTTAACAGTTCTGAAAAGTTGGGATGCTAGTGCCACCCCTTTCATTGGGTCTGCATATGAGAATGGAGCTTGTAGAAGTGCCCTCGAATTCTTGATGGGAATCTTAAGAGGAAAAGTGAGTAATAAGGCCTCATTTGTTTGAAGGATGCCAATACCCGACGAGAGAAGCCATCTGTGGGACCCATGCAAATCTAGCATTTGCTGTACAAATTGCTTGCGGGATATTGAATCCCATCCGGATGCCAACATCGGTCATTTGCGGGGTACCAAATCCGATAAGGAGTGTGAAATTATTAATCCACTACATCTGAATTTATTTCTCGCCAAAATTTAAAGGTTCCAAATTATTTTCTTTTACATCACATATCAAATCACATTTTTTATTCCACTTTATATCTTACCAACCAAACACTAAAAACATAATTCTACATAAAAAAATAATTCTATCTTTTATCTAATCCAACATATTATCCTCATAGGCTCCACAGTATTATTTATCCTCCATCATTCAATCCCCCAAAATAAATACAGCCTAAGTGAACTAAAGCGTTAGTATTGAGGAAATTAAGGCATGTATGAAAGCCACGAAACTTCTTTATGAGCAGCTTTATACAATTGGTGATGAACTTGCAACATCTTTGATAAATTGGTGTTTCCTTTTCCAAGCTTTGGATTGGCCTTCGTAAAAAATAAAAAATAAAAATAAAAATGGCCTTTGTTCACATCAGCAGCTGTCCACCTTGATCAGTGGAAGTTATTTCGTGATCAAAAGATGGAATTAAAAAATAGTTGATTGCAATTCTTTGTAATAGCTCTATGAATACGTTAGTAAAAAAGAGAACTTAGAAATACGAAAAGACATATCCTGAAACTTATTCTCTCATTTTGGGAGAGAGAGATTGCCTTTCAAATCAAATCCATTCCCCCCCCCCCCACTTCTATTTTCTTTCACTTTCTATTCAATCCAACAGTTGACATTCAAGACAATAACAACCTTGAGGTGGGACACTTTATTTTATTTATTTTATTTATTTATTTTTTGTATTTTTTTTGGGGGGGGGGGGTTGGAGTGGGGAAGGGATTTACAAAATAAGAGGTCAAGGAAACTTTTCGAGTTTTTACCACGTTAAACTCGAGATTAGCAGCGAATCTTGAACTAAAATCGCATTTTGTTATTCCTTTATCTACTGTTCCACTTCTTATTCTGCCGATCTTCTCCCAAGGCCATTTCTGCCTGCACCACCAAGGTGCTAAGCACAAGCACTTGCAGAATGATTCATCCATTTAACCCCTATTTGTAATTTTTGGGAGGGTAAAAAGTACTTGAATCATCTCAAAAAAATAAAAAAAAATCAAAAACATCATGAATTTCAAGATCTCATAAGCAATAACAAGGTGTTTGGTTTATCAAAAAAATTCCAACTTTTACTAACTTTCTTCAATTAAATTTTGCTACATGCCACTTTTTTTTTTTTTTTTTTCTTCAATCAAAACCACACGAAAAAGAATTATCAAGCACAATTATGCATAGCTCACTAATCTGATGAACAAGTCGTTTGGTAGTACAACATGAGAGGACAAAACTAAAACACCACATTATGTTCTTAGTATACAATGGTATAACAAACCACATTACAAAAAAAGCTCCTGCTCGTAGAAATATAAGAGACAAGCAATGCTCCAACCCCTGAAATCAAGTAAATTGAACAATAAAATAATAATAATGATAATGATAATAATAATAATAATAATAATCCCTTGAAATTTGAAACTAACACTCCATTTAATACAAACTTGGGAGTGGATGATCAGTTAATCGACTGCAATTGAATTAAGTTATGACAGATTGATCATCTACAATTGTATTAAGTTATAATAAGCCAATCACTTCGGCACCTTGAGATTCACAAAACTTAAAAAAAAAAAAAAAAAAATGCAAAATGAAGGATTAAATTCCAACAGTGACACAGCAAACAATAGAACGAAAAATGAATAGAAAATACTCACCAAGATCAAGCAACCAACTCAGAAGCATTTCCTATGAACGATTGAAGGACCAGATTCATCATACTCGGCCTTGGTGATCCACATCTGCACCATTTAATACAATTGAGCAGGACAGTCCAGAAAAAAACCAAATACCATGGAAGACAAACTGAACTTCAGCAAAAGAAAACCCACCTGTTGAAAGGTGCTAAGGGAAGCCAAGATTGAACCGCCTATCCAGACACTGTATTTTCTCTCAGGTGGTGCCACCACTTTGATCTTCACACTGCTAGGAGCGAGAGCCGAGATTTCACGACTCATACGATCTCCAATGCCAGGGAACATAGTTGAGCCACCACTGAGAACAATATTGCCATATAAATCCTTCCTGATATCAACATCACACTTCATGATGGAGTTGTAGGTTGTTTCATGGATTCCAGCAACTTCCATGCCAATCAGCGATGGCTGAAAGAGGACCTCAGGGCAGCGGAACCTCTCAGCTCCAATAGTGATCACCTGTCCATCAGGCAATTCGTAGCTCTTCTCAATTGCAGAGCTGCTCTTGGCAGTCTCCAACTCCTGTTCATAACCGAGAGCAACATACGCAAGCTTCTCCTTTATGTCACGAACAATTTCCCGTTCAGCAGTTGTGGTGAACATGTACCCTCTTTCCGTAAGAATCTTCATAAGGTGATCCGTGAGATCACGACCAGCAAGGTCCAAACGGAGAATGGCATGAGGGAGGGCATACCCCTCATAAATGGGAACAGTGTGACTCACGCCATCACCAGAATCGAGCACAATACCTATTCAAAAGATGACAACTAAATCAACCATTATGAGAAATGTGGGGCGTAGGAGAATACAAATTAGTATTCGTATATATAATGCAAACCAGTTGTGCGACCGCTGGCATATAGGGAGAGGACAGCTTGGATGGAAACATACATGGCTGGCACATTAAAAGTCTCAAACATGATTTGTGTCATTTTTTCTCTGTTTGCCTTGGGGTTAAGAGGTGCTTCTGTGAGAAGCACGGGATGCTCTTCCGGAGCAACACGGAGCTCATTGTAGAAGGTGTGATGCCAAATCTTCTCCATGTCATCCCAGTTGCTGACGATGCCATGTTCAATAGGATACTTCAAGGTAAGGATACCTCTTTTAGACTGGGCTTCATCACCAACATAAGCATCCTTTTGGCCCATCCCAACCATGACACCGGTGTGTCGAGGACGACCAACTATACTAGGGAACACTGCCCTTGGAGCATCATCACCAGCAAAACCAGCCTGATGAACAGCACAAGGTACGAATTAAGAAATCAAGCTGCAGTTAATAAAAACCAAAAAATTAAAAAAAAAAAATTACAAGCCAAGGGTTGTAGAAACAACCACATACAAGCACAACAATAACAAAAAGTAGCCAAATTTGCAGCACAACACTTGAAACTGACCTTCACCATTCCGGTACCATTGTCACAGACAAGTGGTTGAATATCCTCTACATCAGCCATCTTCTATTTCCCTGCATTATAGTAAAAAATTATACAATATATAATCAATACACTGAAAATAAATAAATAAGATGAGAAAAAAAATTAGGACTATGACTAAAATTGGGCAACTACAAAATTCCATTAAATTGAAATATTCTAAACCAAATATAAACTCCACATACAACCCAAATAACATTATTTGCCCATAACAAGACCCCAGGCCACTACCCATAACTACCCATATGCAACCCCAACCAGCCATGTCCAAAAATTTCTAAATAGAAAGCTCCAACCAATGACATTCTAAACTACAAAATGGTCAAAATGAGACTCAAGTTGACCTTAGACACGATTATATAAGCACCAGTGCTCAAAGTGAAATCCCATATTTGCCCTTTCCATCCATTCCGTGTTTTGCATAATCCTCTTTATTCTCTGCTGATATGACTTCAACAACCAAAACATTCACACAAAATGAATTTGCCACAAATTTCACGCAATTCTCTTAGGATGCATATTAAATTAAAATTGCCACACCACTTCCTATTGCAGTTTTAAGTAAATTCATCTGCTAATACAAGGCCATAAAAGGAGACAAAAGCCTTGTTAGTAATTTCATGGCATGTGATTGTCTTTAGCATTTTCATGCAACAAAATCTCATCGATCATTTGAGAAGTACAACAAGCATGCCTATATCCGAGACATACACATCACCCTGTATCCCAACATTAATTGGTGGCAAGGCACATGCCTCAAGCTAGTAGAAATAGATACTAAATGATTGTTAACATCCTGTGTAAGCTGGCAGCATTTTTGTAGACAATTCCATTCTGAAAAATACATTTCTCTTTCAAAATGCTAAGTAAATTCAACAGGTGGTTCAGATTTAGTGGGACATCCACAAGCAGCTTTAATATATAAATAAATAGCCATGCTAGCATAAAGTTCAAATTTACGGGGAAATACTCCCATCTAATTTAACCCAAAAATTTTCTGAACATGACAATATCAAACATGTTCACTTAACATTTGACAAAATAAATAACTATAAAATCACATAAACAAATGATAATTGTCTTAAAGAAACCATGAATATAGCACTCAAATCATGTAGTCAATTTACAATAGAAGCATCAAGCAACTCAAACAAAAGTTGCTGTTCAGTAAAGACTAATATTTGGCAGTTGACAAGTAACAGATCAAACGAGCACAATTATTTCAAGACAAATCACGACAACCTAGATCAAAACCATAAAATTATCATAATCGAAGCTCCCCTTCCGATTCATGAATCAATCAAAACACGCAACACCATATCCAGGTAATAGTTAATTGATCAATCCGCTTTGAACTTGAAATATCAAACACAAAGATAAACGTAAAATCATCAATAAATTTCAAAACCAACTGAAAAAAATGGTCACAATTAAGCGATTCAAACTGATAGTCCAAGATAATCAAACAAACAAATAGAGCTAAACCAGAAGAATCTGATAGTTGATACTGAATTTGGAGTTTCACGAACTTACCTTTGATCGGAGAGACCAAGTCTTTGCTGCTTATGCTTTCTAGAGAGTGAATTGGTCCTGAGGCGAGAGAGCGCACTAGATACGTTGAAATAGTGAATATCGGGAGAGAGAGTTATATCCTCTCCTCCGTTTCAAATGGATGGGAAATGAAATGCAAATGAAATTGAAATTGAAATGAAATGTCGATTGAGGAATTAGGCAGGAGTCTTGGCCCGCTGGGATTGTGAGGTCATCTGCCTGACTGGCCACACACTTTCTTAAGGAGAGTGTGTTTGGTTATTTCATGGGCCGTGTGCAGATCTAAGTAGGGATGTGAATTAAACGAATACATGAAAATACTTGGCTCCATCGAATCGAAAAAATTTTGTTAAAAAATATTTTAATGAGATTGGAACAGATTTAAAATTAAAATTTAATATTTGCAAGAGTTTAAAACGAGTGTAAAATTTATCTGCACAATACTCAGTATCAAATATCCGATATTCATTTATATTTAAAGGGTACCCTAACATTCGTTTAATATAATATAATATAATATATATTTATATATTTATAATTTTATTTCTAAAATAAAATTACTTAAATTAGAATAGGATCATTTATGAAATTTTACCCCTTTTTGTCCTATGCATATTTATCAATTATCGTTTTGTTACTGCAATCTTCAAATTTGATTCAAACTCTCTTCTCCTAATCTCATTCACTGATTGAAATTGTTAAACTCTCATCTGTTTAACTGTGTTCTATTTTGTACTGTTCTATCGTTTAAGATTATTGCGTAAAGGATATACGCTGCTGTTCTTATCACTTGGTCGTCACTGTATAATCCAAATCTAATAATTCAAATCTTTTTCTATGTGTTTGTAGGGTTAGTGTTGTCTGTATACCCAATTTTTATTCTGAAATTTAAACTAATTTGTTAAATTTTGAGGCCATAAAAAATTTTATAAGTAATTGTGTTTGAATCTATTAAACATTATCTTTGATTTCCATTATGTTTGAATTGATAATTTTTTCAATTTTTTAGAATTGAAAAATGATAGTTACACTTGAAAGTAGTTTTGAAAACAAAATTTCTAAACAAGTGTTTGATTTGTAATAATTTATTTAAAAAAAAAAAGGAAGTTTCCCAAATCCATGTTCTTAGAATTTTTCTCTAAAAGTAAACCTTGCTTTTTGTTTGTTTATTAATTAACCTTGTATTAATGGTATTTGTCTCTATGATTTATTTTTATTTTTTTCTTATATTTTTACTTCATGCTAGATAACTAGAGTGCAACAATAATTTTTTAATATAATATTACATAATAATGTGACTGTGGACTAATTTAAGTAATCTTTTTCTTTTGCAGCTTAACATTGTAAATTTTTGAAAAATAATTTCCACACTTCCTTACATAATTGTTGAAATTTAATTATTTTTAATTTTTTTTAATACTTTTATTTTTACTTTATTTAAGTGTAGAATAATGAATTTGTGTTAGAAATATTAAAATTTGTTTATGTTTAGTTTTCTTTGTAATTATTTTGCTGATAGATTTGGTACAAAAAAATATATGTTGGCAATATAAGTAATAGACATGTGTTAAACTTAATTAGGTTTCACGAGTTTGAGACAGGTTTTGTGGATTTAGGATTTTAACTTAAAAAATAAATGAGTTTAGGAGGATAATGGTAAGAAAAAAATAAACAAGTTCGATAATGAGATTTGTCAATTGGGCAAGTACGCTATTCGTTTACATTCCTAGATCTAAGTTTCATAATAAAAATTTTTAGAAGTTACATACTTTTTATTTACCATAAGAATTATGAAAACTAAACTTTTATTAATTTTGGATAAATTATACTTATCTCCCCTATACATTTGACCTATTATAGGGAACCCTTTTGAACTTAACAGTTCCCTTCCCTAAACCCTAATATTTGTTACACTTAATCCCATCCGTTAACCTGACGTTAGACAGCAATAAATTATAGGCGGTTGCCTTTTTTCTACCATTTATACATATGTAAAAAGGCCAAAAAAAGGCCATAGTTCATTTTCTTTTCTAATCCATTGCATTTGTAAACTTGTTAAGAACTTGTCATTTGAACCCTAGGAACGAACAGAGTAACAAACAAGAAGCTGGCTTCTAGGTCGAAGAGAAACGGTACACCAATCATACTCTTGTTCTAGCCTAAATAAGGGGAATATTGTTTAGTAAGTTTTTATTCCAATTTTTAGGATATTTTGGTTTCTTACCTATTCAGTAGGTTTATTTTTTCCTCAATTTTTTTATTCTCCTTCGTTTTTGGTTACCTACACAATTAATGCATTGTTCCTTTTTCATTTATTCGTTCTTTGATTCTCCCTTTCCCCATTTGGTTTTTTCCCGTTTTAGTTTTTTTTTCCCATTCAGTTTTTCTCCACTTTGGTGCATCTATTCCTCTTAGTTTTTGTTATCCGCTAATTTATGCATTTCTTTACTCCATGATACTTTCCTCCCTATTTGATTTGAACTGTCACATTTTTAATTTTTATTGCATGCAATCAATTTGGTTAAATGCTAATGTGAAATTTTTGTAACTTTATGTCTTGTACAGCAAAACTATTTGATTAAAATTTGATTTGAAAATTTTATGTAAACTAATTTCTAATGCATGGGATGTGTTTGATTAAGTGGTAATGTGAAAATTTTGTATTCTATGTCTTGCATATTTTAATTAGTTGATGAAATTTTGCTTTGAAAATTTTATGTACTTTAACTTTTTATTGCATGCATTATATTTGAATAAATGCCAATGTGACATTGAAACTTCTTTGATGTGATAATTTTTTACCAACTAGTGTGAATACATAGAATAGAACCAAATTGCGTCCAATAGATTTTTTTGAAGCTCTACCAATCCCATACTACCCCCCCATAAACTGAAAATCCGTAACCTCAATTATTATGAAAATACCATTTCGTTGGCCTATGCATATTTGAATAGCCTTAATTAATCCCATCTTTCTTTGATAAAAATTAATACTATCTTTGTAAGGCTCATCTTCTGAATGAAATTCAATGGAATCCAAAGAGATTGTGTCTACATCCTTAGGATCCAAAATGCCTGGATCAATCAAAAATTCAATTCTATGTGAACTACTCGTTTCCCAATGATATTCACATTGTTCGCAAATATTTATTTTTGACTTAAATTTTTTTTTATAATTTAATCCATAAAAATTTTTGCATTGAACTTACAAAGGTTTAGAAGACCTCTATCCTATCCATTAGACAGTGGATACTTTTTATTCATTCTGATTTTTTTCACATTTTTATCTTTCTGCCTCTTTTTGGGGAAAAAAATCAAATTATACGTAAGAGATTTTCAAGAATTGTATACTTAATGCAGTGATGCATTAATTCTTAATTAATATAGAGAGAATTAATATCGAGAATATATTAGAATTCATATATTAATTCATTATTTATATTTCAATAGTTAATGTAATATGATAATTTTTTAGCATTTTGTGTAAATATATTTGAATAGTTAATGTAAGTTAAATGGGTATTACCTTTGATGAAATTTAAGTTGGTAATGTGAGTTGAATAATTTTGATGTTTTAGGGAAGTGATGTCTTTTGGAGCATAAGAACAAGTAATGTTCAAGGCATGTTTTATAATCGGCACTGTAAATATGGAAGGAAATCAATTGTGGGCATCTTAAGTCAAATGATAATCTTCAAAAATTTTATTATTGATTCGTCAATAAATAATGCAACATTTTTGCTTAGTGGTACAGTCCATCCATGAATGAAATGAGAAAAGTGGATGAAGAATTTGAATCAAGCAACTTTAAGGATATTGAAGTCAAGGATGATGTTAAAGCTATTATGAAAAAACTGAAAGATTTGGAAGCAAATCAACTGAATCTCAAATTGATTCTAGTTGCAACTGTGTTAGGAAATTAGATCAATGTAATGCTTTTGCTTATGATTTTACTGTAACAGAGATGTAAAATAGTATGCAAAGGTGACAAAGTCAATGGACAAACTATTTTTGGTATTTCATGTATGAACAACCCTTGCAAGTTAATTTATGAAATCCATATTCCAATTTGTTGTATTTGTTGGTTGAGATTATTTTCTGTTTGCTACTTATTTATGTTTTGACAAATATAGAGACACAATGGAGCAATGACTAAGTGGTGCACACAATGCCCAGTAGTTAAAATGACAAAATGTTTTGACAACATGGCGCATTTTGTTTTCTTTTAATATAACAACATAGGATAGAACATGCCTATGTGCTGCACACAATGCCGTAAAAATTGGATAAAAAAAATGACATTACCAGTGTACAGTGAAGTGACTAACAAATACTGCTTTTCAAGATAATGCTTATGCAGAAAATCTAATTTGAAAACTACATTTTTATAAACATGCTTGTAGATAGAAACTTTTCATTGATAGCAACTTTACAAATATGCCTATGGACACTAAATTTATAAATCACATTTTTGCATTGACACTGCATGAGTGCACAATAAATTACGTACTTTGAAAAACTGAGACACATTACTAATGACAACACATTATACCCCAAATGAAATGCAAAAAAATGTTTCTATACTTTCAAAAAGTAAAGCACATTGCCAACAACAACACATTATATCCCAAATGCATTTCATCATTTCATCAAAAGATAATTACCTTTTACGCCGTATACTTTAGGTAAAAATCACTTACACTCTTAAATTTTAAAAACCTACATTTGCATTATTTATATTTTGGACTAAAATAAAATTGTAAACAGTGTTAAATTTTCAAGTGAAAAAATAAAAATATCCATTAAAATTAAATAGAATCAAGAATTATAAGTATAGGTAATATAATCTATAGAGGTATAAATATAATTTTTAAACTTAGAGTCAAAACTGTAATGTTTGAGGGATTTTTTAACGCTTTTACTTTAATCTAAAAAAAAAAGGGATGTAAAGGTAACTTTTGAAAATTTGAAAGTGTAAGTTATTTTTACCTTAAGTAAAAGGAATAAAAAGGCAATTACCTGTTTCATCAATTCCATGTCACAGGAAGTCTATCAAAAGAAATGTCTACTTTACATTAACATGTTAAGTACATAATCAAGTTTAGGATTATTCTACATTCAGCACAAAAAATTAGATCATCTCATAAAAACTATGCCCAAAAGTATACCCCACATCTATGCCCATCAATACACTCAAAACTATACCTACCTACCAGCACACCAAAAGATAACTAGTAATTATACTTATAACTAGCACCAACTAACTAGTAGTAGTCAACATACCAAAAATCCTGAGTTGGCCTCAATTTCAATCCTACCACCTATACTAACTGTGACCACTGTACCACATATACTAACATGTCTATCAACAAAAGAACAAGTTATATCCCTATCAGTTAGTTACATATAATAAAAAAAAAAAAAAGTTCCAAATAGCCTTCTATGTAGCAGTATTAGAATTTCTAGCACCAACTTCTATAGCAACAATAGCTTCTCCAGCTCTAGCAACTTCTGCACCACCACCAACAACTTCTACATCAATAATAACAACTTTGGCACCAACTTCTATAGCTTCAGCTTCTCTACCACCAAAAGAACCACCTTGGCAGCCAATGCTACTAGACTCTTCAATAATGGCAAATAGGCAGTCTATCTTTTCAACATCCAGCTTTTCTCTGCTACAAAATATAAGAAAATAATGCACATTGAATAAAAGATCAACAAAAAATTGTATTTGAATATTTTAACATAAATGTGTATTAGGTATTTACTCTCACAAGCACTTTTTGACAAGACAAGTTATTATATCCAAAGCAGCCACATGCTCTGCAAGTTATACTATGCCATTTTCGTTATAAACTTGTACCACACTTTGCTTCATATTTCTCCTTCCTCCTATTTTGTTTTAGGGTCTTCTAATTAGCCTTTTAAGCTTAGAAGGTTAGAAGGGATCTCCTATCTCCTCGGCAGTCTACATTGACTCATCCAATAGTGGGTGGATAATATTCAAGTAAAAGTTCAAGTACACCTTCTTATTGAATATCTTGTCACAATCTAAGTCCAGTTTATACAATATAGATGTTGTCGCGTGCTTGCAAGGCATACCACTTAAATTCCATGCACCACATAAGCATGTCTTCCTTACTAGATACACAACATGTCTAGTTTGACCCTCTGTGACCTCATATTAATCAGTACCAGCATACAAGATTAAGCATTTTATACTTCTCTCAATTATCTTGTCTAATCTTTTCTTAGTTTTCTTAGTTAGTGACCTATTCTATCTAGTAGCCTTCTCAAACTTGATATGACTCCTGGCCACAAGCTTATTCCTCAAACCATCAACTAATGTTAGTATTGGTTTATCCCTCAACTTACCAATCTACTAATTGAATGACTCAGTAAGATTGTATGTTTACATAATCACTTTTGGCTATAAAGCTAAACTTGTGCTGAGCCCAAAGGTACAATGGAATATCCATGCACCACTTATGGGCAGGTGTAGACACATTTTTAATCTTATTTATAACTCTGTTAAACTCCTTGAAATTATATGCTTAGGCAATAGCCCAAACAAATCCCTCAACTATATGTTTTTAAAAACAAAAATTTAGTTATCAAAAGAAAAAAAAAATTAAGCAATTATACAAAATCACACTTAGCAAGAAAGTTCAAACTTAGCATATTCGAGTTGGGAACAAAAAATCATTAATTGCAAGATATCATCAATTGTTATAGGAAACAGTAGCCGGTGAAAGCATCCAAATTCATTATACCAAACAGATCATGAAAATGTGAGTTTAGTTTTTTTTTGAAAATATTTTTTCAAAATAATTGATGAAATAGTAAGAGGAATAGAAATTCAATCTCAGTACCAGCACAGTGTTATAGTGTGCAATTTTCCAGTTTTTTAAATTATAGGTATTTTAATGTTTCTATTTTGAACAGAAATTCAATCTTAGCAACAACATAGGATTAACAATAGCCTAGTGTTCACAACAGTGTTATAATCTTGAACAAAAATTCAATATATGTAATAGCATAGGGTTAATAGTTTTTTCAATAAACATAAATCAAATCACCAACACCTAGATGACTTTTGCTGAAATTCTTATACAAGTGTCTCCTACATGTACCTTCTTTGCGTGGCTGCGGGAAAATAGATTCGAATGATAGGTTCAATCCCCTATAGAATAGAATTACAGAACATAGTCAATAACATAAAAGTTATTACGGCAGTTGTGAAAATCATATAACAGAAATTCAACCACTACCTTTTGCCTATCGAATATAAATGTCCATTGAATTACACTAAAAACGGCACCAAATGAGGTGCTCAAGTGCTCCCAAAAAAATATCTAGTTATTCTTCGTCTCGGACTCAATTATGCCGTAAGCAATTGAAAAAATTCCTTCATTGGCATCCAATCCAACAACTATAAGCAAGACACCCCCAAATGGTTTCTTCGAGTGGCAATCGTTAAGCCCTATGAACAATCAACATATTTTCAAAAATTTTGATAACTATTCCTCTAAAGACATAAATAACCTTTTGAATAATGGGTTGACTTAACCAGGCAATCTATCAAACTGGACTCTAATCACACTATTGGGATTACTCATTTGAATTTTAGCTAAATAGGTAGGTAATTTGATATAACTGACAGTGTGGGACCCCTCGATCTCCTCCAAGTAGACCTACTAATGGGCCAAATTTGGGTCAGATCCAAACCAGATCCATTTAGTCCAAACCCGTTAAGCAAAGACCCAATCCATATCCATAATTAAATGGGTCTAGCCATTACACTCCAGATCTGGCCCACTAACCAATGGGTTTGACCCATTTACCCAACAGATCCATTTTTTGTAAGGAGTTAAATAAAAGAAATTCCACCTACTCTAACAAAATATATATACATAAATAAAAAAAAAATTCACCCACTCTAACAATATATATACATATACAAAATTTTACCAATTTCACCAATATATATATGTACTTCACCAAAACAATTCCATCCATTCAACCAAAATATATTGAGTAATAAACAAACATAATACTACAAATATTTCCATGAATTTCAAGTGCAACGTTGGCCAAAATAGTAACTCAAAACATTTCCATATCAAAGTTGTGTTACAATCTATACCATGTGAAGATTAAATTGCAATGACTTGAATAAGAAGTTTGGAAAACTATTAAAGTTGAAATGAGTCTTGAGATAACACTAAAATAAAGTCATAAAATAACTATTTTTAACAACTATAAACTATTGAGTGTTGTGCGTGGTTGTTTCTTCAACAACATTGCATAAACCAAAGTCCCCACATATCTTCGCTATTCTAGACGCTAAACCCATTAAAGAATCCATCTGTCTTGATCCAGTGAGGTACCTAACATGGAAACCAAAACAATATTTATAAATATGCATATAAAAAACTAATCTAACATATCATATAGGTGGGGTGAGTTTTTTCAAATCAACATTTACATGAATTGTAATAAACATATTTTAACAACAAAAAATTTACCCAAATTGGAATTGCAGCTCTTGCTCTCCTACCAAGTAGACAAAATGAGTTAGTCTCCAACTGAACAGTCTTCTACATCTATGAATATAAAAGGAACATATCAATCATAAAATGTATTTTAAATTATAACAAATCAAATTATTTAATGTAAATTTTCTTACTTATTTTTTTGCTAAACTCAATCCAATCATTTGCAGTAACCAATGCCTCTATTATATCTGGAAGTGAACAAGCACCTGTCTCATCAATTACTCTACCTCTAGTGCTAAATGCAGCCTCTGATGTAACTGTAGTTGCTGGAACAACTAATATATCACGTGCCATCCTTGCCAAAGTTGCAAATTTAACACTATTAACCTTCTACCAATGAAGAATATTAAAATTCTCATTATTTGGAAATACTAGTTCTTCCAAGTATTGCTCCAACTCTGATTTTTTATATGCATGAATATTGGAAGCATAATCTTGCATATACCACTCATAAAATCCAATCAAACTACCTTCAATGGAAGAACTAGAAACCAGTTGACTACCACTTGAGCTATAACTGCTTGAGGTAGAGCAATCACCCATGTACTCATGAAACAAATCAGTGAAGGCACTTCGAACCCTTTAAACACGTCTTTCAGAATCATCATCATATATCTTACTATAATAATATTCTACCAAAGCCAATTTGTCTTGGATCAAGAATTATAGCTACTGCTAATACCAAACAACAATCTTCCCAATATTTTTCATATTTCTCACTTATTGGACTGGCCATCATACGAAGGAATTCATGCTCACTGTTTTCCCATTGTTTCAATTGGAGTTGGATTAAGCATATATCAGGAAAAAAGATATTTAAAGTAGGAAACTTGGTGCCGCTAAAATGACAAGTAGCGTTATAAAACATTTTCAAGCACTCACTGATTACTTTTGTTTTTTCCAATTCTTCTTTTGAAGGATTATACTTATAATTTGTATCAATTTGCTCTAAGCGACCAAATACCTCTCTCAAACTCAATGCAGTTGTAAGCATCAAATATGTGGAGTTCCATCTTGTAGGAACATCTATAGGAACTTTCTTCCTGCCATGTAATTTAACTTGAGTCACAACAATATCAAACTTTTGTTTAGCATATGAGCATCTACTCAAATATTTTACACTTTCTCTAACTTTGAAAATGAGCCCCCCTATCAATTTCAACCCATCTTGCACGATAAAGTTAAGTATGTGCGCACTACATCGCACATGAAACATCTTCCCATCAATAGACAACAATGACTTATCACAAAGCCAATTCTTTAGAAGTCTCATCATAACATCATTGCTTATGGCATTGTCAACTACCATTGAAAATAACTTTTTATCTATATTCCACTCCAAAATTAACTCTTTGATAAAGCCAAACAATGACTCTCCATCACGAGGATATTCAATATACTTGTAAGCCAAAATCTTCTTTTTTAAGTCCCAATCAGTCACATAATGGGCAGTCAAACAAACATATGCAAAATTTTGGTGATTTGAAGTCCATATATCAATGGTTAATGTAATTTTGCTAGAAAGATCATCTAAAATATGATATAATTTGTCCTTCTTAATTTGATATACATTAATCACATCTGCCCTAACTGTATTCCTTGAGACCAATTTAAACATCGGTTGAAGATTGTTACAAAATATCTCAAAAAATTCATGCTCAGCCATATTGAAAGAATAATTGTGTTTTATTATCATCCTCGCAAAATCCATGCAACTCCTTTCTTGATCAAACTCTACACTTTTAGGAGTCAAGAGATGTTCAGAGGCATTTTGATCTGTGTATTTTAATCCAGGACATCTACCTGCCAAATGCTTAATCAAATGACTAGCTTCCTTACTATTACTAGCCACAAATTCTTTCTTACAATGTTTGCATCTGGAAATATCTTCTCTACTAGGTCCCTTAATTTTTTCAAAGTCTTTCCAAACTTTTGAAGTTAATTTTCGTCTCTTGGAAAACTCTTGAGTGATAACTTCAGTCGATTCAGCCAAATTATCATCTCCACCCATTTGTTGACTTGCTTCCGTAGAGATCTTTTAGAAAGACAAAAAGCGCTAGCAAAAAATAAAAAATTAAAAGTAATATGAGAAATAAAAACACTGTTATGGAAGAAAATAAGAAAAGAAAAGAGAGAATGGAGGAGCATGATATAGTTACATAATTAATATATATGTATGTTCAGTAAGTAAGTGAGACTTTGCTTCATGATGTAATTCGTGGACCAATTAAAAAAAATTATATATAATCTTCAAACCAGCTATGCAAGAGCTCAAATCATCTCCAATAATTCACCCCACAACCAGCTAAGCTAGACCAGGATTTTCTTTTTGAACCATTAGTTTCACACCCAACCAAAAAAAAGAGGGCACCTTTTAAACCCATGTAACCTAACTTGTAACCTTCAACCTTGCAATAGGAACTCACATCACTACTGCCACTACAAAAAGAGCTATTGATAAATGGTTTGTTATGGACAGAATTATGTCATACATGCTTGGGAGCTTGCCAAGCAAAGCTCTTACTTTCAACCATAGATGAAATTTAATTTCATTTAATGAGAATTTTCAATAATTTTTATGTTTGTTTGGATTTGATTTTAGTTCATAATTTAAATTTTAAAATTTTAATATTATTTAAAATCTAAATCAAAATAATAGAATTTGATAAAAATTTATTACTTTCTTAAACTATCTAAGGAAGTAGACAAATTTATCTTTATATATAATATTTATTATATTTTTTTATTTCTTATTAATTTTGTCAAATTTCATATTTTTCTTAAATTAAATTAATTTAATTCTTAAATTCAAAAATGTGTTCTAAATATAAAATTTTATTTATTAAATTTAATCAAATTAAATCAATTCCTTATTTTAAAATCAAACTTATTCTAAAAGAAAAATATTTTTCAATCGAATTGTAATAGAAAGAGTTCTATCTATAATTGGAAGCCAAATTCTAACATCACTTCCAGCAGAAATTCTTAAAACTGCAACAGAGATAATTCTCTGCAGTCCAAAGGCCATCTACTTGGAGAATCAAATTCTTATCAAGCATAGAAACAGAAAATAAATAAATCTTTAATCAGAAGACTTGCTTCAATCTGCATAGGAAAATTTGGAGTCCTCAATGGAGGATTCTGGGTTGCACACCCGTGGAACAGTGGCTGAGCAACCGACAATGGAAATTGAACAAAGCCAAAAAAAAACCATACAAAAAAAAGAGTCTAACAAATAATTCACTGAGAGAGATAATAGAAGATTGATCGTACCTGAATGCTACAAACAATTCAAGCAATTCGACAGCGAGGGTTCGGGAATGACGACTAGCACAGCGGAAAGGGAAAAGTAAGAAATGTAGCCGGGGGTTTCAAAGTAGGAAAAAAATAAAAATATAAACAGATATTTGGATCAAAAGTGGATCTGGCAAATTTATCCAAACCCAATCCAAAAATCAATGGGTCAATTGGGTTTGGATCTTCTAAATTTTCAAAGCATGTCTTAATGGTCTGGAGACCAAATAATGAACCAAATTTGGATTGGATCTAAACCATACACAGTCCATTGACAGGCTTTCCTCCTTATCTTGTAAATCTACATCTAGTTAGCATTAATGCCGTACTGTCACGCCCCAAGTTCTAATAGAAAATCAAAGTATGATAATTTCATGTAGCATAAAGTTCTATTACAAGCTAACCAAAAAATCTATTACATACATCCCAGGTTTTAAGTGTGCAACTACTTATTTATTTACAGGCTTGCCAAAAATCTGGACCTGCTGATATCCTTCATTAGTGCCAGTTCCTGCTACCCAAGGTCCAATCTATATAAAATCCATGAAATAGGGTGAGCTGCCAGGTTCAGTAGGAAAAATATTTAAATTAAATGAAACAAAGGTAAAATATTCACGAGAACTGTCACTATCATATGAAATAGATAATAATAACACATATCATGGTGGTAAGCAGTGGAGTGTTCATACGAAACTATTCTCCTCGTTTCACCCTTATGACACCTTGCCACCCTTATTTCACCTTAATATGCCTTATAAACAATACAAAGAACCCATTATAGCATTCTCATCAATCCTTTTTTCCACCCTTATAACCGCAAGTTGCCATTGTAACTCATTTTTCTTAATCTGAAAGCATGAGTTCTTGAGGGAACTAAAAAACTAGCATAAATACTTGCACATTATCAGTAATAATATAGTCCATTCATAATATTTCACGTTTTCTAGTAATGCCATCTTATTCATACAATGTAATCAAATAATTGTTCTTCTGCCTTTACACAAAATACTAGAATTTAACTGCTTGAATAAATCCCCTACCTAGAGGGTTTACTGATCCTTCTTGTGAACTTTTCTCTCGCTCCACGTTAGATTCTACGTGAATAAATTATGCCTAATTAACATACATTCCCACACTATCATTCAATTACTTTGATTGTTGTATTTAGCTTAGGGGGTCCAAACTGGTAATTTCTCCTGTTCTTGTAATAACTCCACATTTTTTTTTATTTTAGAACATTCAAAATAAATAAATAAATAAATAATGTTACTATTCTAATATGTCGTAAGACTCTATGCATAGTTCATACAATAAACATAATTTCTGAAATTTCTTTTATTGAATTTTGTTTTAACCTCTAATTTAGGAAAGTTTTCCTTTTTTTTTTGTTAGAAAAAAATAATAAATATATATCTATCCAAAAAAAATTTAATTTATTTAAAGAAAAGAATGTGATAATTTAATTAGCTTTTGTAATAACTTAATTTTTTTTTTACTAATAACAATATTAATAAAATATATATAATATCGGAGAGTGCCTTGTTCACCAAGGTTTATAGCTACATATACTATAATTTCCAGGGACACGCTGCAACAGCAGGTACTTCATGACCACTTAAACCCATATATGCATATATGAGTTATATATTAAGGCTGTGTTTGTTTCAGGGATTGGATGATGGGGGATAAGTAATACTGTGGGGTCCACAGAAATAATATGTGGGATTGGATAAAAGATGAGATTTTTTTTTTTTATATAGGATTATTTTTTTGGTGTTTGATTAGTGGGATATAATGTGGAATAAAAAATGTGATTTGATATGTGACGTGAAAGAAACTAATTTTGAACCTTTAGATCTTGGTGGGAACCAAATCCGGAGGTGGGGGATTAATTATCCCGCCACCCCCATTGGATAACTTGTCCGGCAAAAAATCGGATGGCTAATCCATGGAAGTGATATCCGGTCTTGCCGGATTGCAATTCAAACAGGTCAAAGGGTAGGGTCCACGGATATGAAATCCTATCTCACCATCTTTGTCCGGGAAACAAACATGCACTAAGGGGACACATGGCACAAGGAGGCTAAACCTCACTTGATTGAGTGTCCAGCAAAGCTAAGCTACCAATGTAGCTTAATGAGTAATTTTTTTTCTTAGCTTAACATGTAGTCCCCCCTTCGCATTTGGCGCCTCCATTTGGCATGGATGCATGAGTATATATATATATATATGCATAGGTATTGCATGGCTAAACAAGTGCAAAGCTGAGAAAAGAAAAAAAAAAAAAAAAAGGGAAGAATATGTGTTACTCAGCAGTGGCCAGGAAGCAATTCGGGTTAGGAAAAAAAATAAAGCAACTCAATATCACGTAAGTGTATTACATTTTTGCTAAAATTTAAATTAATTTTAGATTTGATAATCCAGCAAAAGTTAAAATTTTTTGTACAATTATTTTAATGTTTAAGAAAAGAAAAATTCAAGAATACAGGGCATTTTGGGTCATCTTCAAGTTTTCACATACCATTTGGAAATACTTGGGGTAGGGATTATATGTATTTTATTTATATATATATTATGTAAGAAATATTAGAACAATTTTTGTGTGCAACAGTTGAAGGTAGTTAAAGTTTAGTTGTATTTTGGACATATTATCTTTCAACTCTAGCTAACTCTGTACATATTATCATATATAGGTATATCGATTTTATATATATACAAACATTGCGTTGCCGTGGAAAATTAAACTAAAAGAAGAATAAGATTTTGAGCTCCACAGGTTTAAACAATTACCTTATGTATTAATACCTATTACAATATAAATATATATATATTGGTGCTGTATTGCCTTGGAAACATAGGAAATTAAAGGAAAATTTTTGCTAATATTTACAACAGGGTCACTGGAGTTATAAATAATTAAAAATGAGCCCCCAAAGTTTTGAATTGTTACAATTAGGTCCCCAAAGTTTACAATACTTGCAAAATGACCCCCTAAAGTTTTAATATTTACGAAATAGCCCTTTAAGTTTTTAATGTTTATAAAATGACCTCTATACTGAATTACAAGTTTGCCCCTAAAGTCTAAGTAATTACAAAAGGGACGCCTAAAGTTTAAAATAGTTATAAATTCCTTAGGTGTAAACAATTGTCAAGTAACCTTAAATGTGCCTGGAATTACAAATGTTGTGCTACGGTTGTGATTGTGGGGATAGTGGATACTTGGAAAATAGGAAGGGTACCGAGATTACTCTTGGGTTGAGAGACCCAGAACCTGCGTCGGGGTTGGTGTTCATGCTAGTAAGTTAGTAGTTTACAACATGACGATTTGAGTTTGGCTTATCATGGCCCGTGGTTGAAAATAACAAATACGATGTTGATAGTGTCCACCCCATGACTTGGTGTGTCAGTAGGAATAACCATAAAGAAGTTTGGCAAAAAAAAATTGTAAATTGTGTATCTAAATTCATTGTAATTTCTATGACCTACTCCTCTGCATATGTTTATCTGATAAATTAAAACATGTATTTAATTTCATTACATATTATATATAATGTATCGTGAGCACAAGTGGTTGGTGCTCACGTCCCTACAAACTATGATGCAGGAACCAATCCTGAGCCTTAGATGGTTGTGACTATGATGCAGGTACCAATCCTGAGCCTTAGATGGTTATGGCGTCATGTGACTCCTTAACTCCCCAAGGAAAACTTTGTTATCATTTGTATTTAAAAAGTTAGAACTGTAATACGATTTTAGTTAACCTATTCAGTCAGTTTGTAAGACCTTGAAGTCAGACTTATTTACTATTTGTAAGATTTTATTGGCAATTATTGCGTATGACAGCTCTAGGGTAGTTATGGCTCTAACTAGGGATAAATATGTAGTCGATGCTCTAGAACACATATTATCTTTCACTCACTCTACGGGCCTCGAAATCCGAGGCGTGACAATTCTACACAATTCTATCTAATCTAAATAAATATGCATCTCTTAGTTATATATATATATAATGTTTTCAAACAAACCAAAATAATTGATGTTAATTATGATTTACATTTAGTAAATAAATAAATAATTTTCC
>JAVXUM010000037.1:11612840-11624248 GCA_035590655.1 Pouteria glomerata
AGCTAAATTCAAGTTTTAGGGAGATTCTTTAACTTAGATTTCAAGTTGGGTTCAAAACACATCAAATGCTCCATGTATATTTACTTAGAAAGTTCAAGGTATTACAGAAACAAGTCACATTCTAGGGATCAAGCTATTGTGAGATTGCAAGCAAAAGATGACATGTTATCTTAAGCTACTCATATCGATACTATTCTCACCTAATTTATATACATAATTCCAAGAAAACGTTTCTTCTTTTTAGGCATGGAATTCTCAATCTAAGGATTAATGTCCTAAGATACCTGATGAGATAAATAGCATAAAGGCAGTTCCTTAAACATTTGCAATATGAAGTCTCGTGTACACTATGCTATGTATTAGACCTAACATCTGTTTTGTCATTGGCATGGTTAACAAAATTTAGTCTGACCTTCTGTAAGAGCATTGGATTGTGGTAAAACATATAATTAAGTACTTGAAAAGGACCAAAGATTATATGTTAGTTTACCAAGCAAATAATCATGTACCCATAAGGTACACAGATTCAGATTTCCAATCAGATAATGAATCTAGGAAATCAACCTTAGGAAATGTGTTCACCCAGGGTAGTGGAGCCATTAGTTAGAGGAATGTAAAGCAAACTTATGTTGCTGATTCTACTATAGAGGTCGAGTATGTGGCTGCCTTAGAGGCTATTTGGCTTAGGAGTTTCCTTTTGAATTTTTGTGTGGTAACTTCAGTGCAATTACCTATTACATTTTATTGGGAAAATAGCGAAGCAGTTGCTAATTCGAATGAACTAAGGACCCATAAGAAAGCTAAACACATTGAGCGTAAGTATCATATGATACAAGATATTGTGTGGAGAAGTGAAGTGCTAGTGACCAAGATTGCATCTAAGGACAACTTGGTGAACTCCTATACAACAAGTTTACCTTCTAAAGTTTTTGATAGATGTGTAGAGGGCATGGGAGTTAGCTATGTGCCAGCATGGCTTTGAGTCTAAGTGAGAGATTAATCGAGATATAGACTAAAAGACATGCTTTATGTTATTTGTATTTATATTTCATTTTAATAAGAAGTATTTTTTGAGCAATGAATGCCATTTATTATATTTGTGCTTGTATTTAGTATTCACAAAAAGTATTTGATCTAGTGTGTTGAGTACGACTTACACATAGAAGACTAGATCATTGGTTCTTTTGGAATATAAGTTTATTGTTCATAATTTTAGATGAAATTGGATACACCATCAATAGAACTGTAGCACACATTTTTAGTAAGTCTGTCTTGGCTACAGCGACTGATTAAGTTCCAATTATTTATGCTAATACACTTTTTGTATATTGAACTGGACCTAGTTATGATAATTATTTTATACTGTCTTAATAAAATAATTTATTCCTCGTGCTTATTATGATTACTTATGTTCTTAATCTAGATTCTATTTTTAGACATATATATATGGTGATTGTTACTTTGATTACACAAAGATTGAGATTCTATATGAGTCAATAAACTTGGTGGGTTAGACAATGACATTGTATATATAGTGAACATTAATAGTTGAAGGAATTCACATCTTGATAAATTATATTGATGATATCCCCTTGAGAAAGCTTATAAGTTTTGACTATATCAAATCTTACAAGTGGATTCTGAATCCGATAGGTCAAATAAGTTAAGGAGAAAGTCTTAAGGAAAATAAGAAGCCAATTAAATTAAATTGTTAGTGATTAAATTTAATTTGTAAACAACTATAATTTAAACATAGGGAGATAATAAGTATTTAATATTAAGGCTCAAAAATTTAATTTCGAATATGATTAGGAGTGCAATTATAATTCTTTAGTGGAATGAATTATAATTTACATAGTTAAATCTCAATTTGGGTAGGATTAGGTGATTTAATTACGTAGAAAACCTTTTTCATATTTGCCAATTAGTCCCTATTGTAGCCTTATAAATACTTTCTCTATTGATAGCTAGGGTTATATTTTTAGAAGTGAAATTTTACTCTACACTTGAAAAAAACCCTAGAGACTATCATAGATCCACAATTTGCTTAGAGATGGATAGTATTTTTACAATACAATAGAAGGCTAAAGGTTGAGATTGAGCAATTAATTTGAGCTCTTCAAAAATTTAGAATACTATTTTGTTGAGATCAGACTAGAAAGATCTTGGAGGTATAATCTTATTCTCGTAGGTCAGAACATAATTTTTTTGGTATTATTGATATACGTTGTAGCTATGATTTTGGGGGTTCCCATGTTCCCAAACAAAACTATCATCACATTTGACATGCTCATAATATAACTGATCATATCAACTACATCACTCACATCATAGTTGACTTCTAGGCTATTCTACACAAACATGATTATCATCACTATGAACTATACTCTCAATTAGAGTTGAGTTCTTTTCCCATATGATAAATACTCACTCACATGCTTGAGGCATATCCTTGGAGCAAGCTCTTTCCACAGTTACCTGCAAGGCACTAATTATTCGTTCACATCTGGAGCAAGGCTCATTTCCCTAGTTAAGCATAAGGGGCTAACTATTCTTTCACATTTGAAGTAAGGCTTTTTTCCCCAATTATGCATAAGGTGCTAACTATCTTTTTTACTCTCAGAGTGAAAATCCCTTCCTAAGTTATACGCAAGGCACTAACTTCCATTTCAGTCTCAGAGCTAGGCTCTTTCTCTTTTTCATCCCATATCAAGAGCGAGACTCATTCACACTAATCATTTACACAGTATTAACTTCACTGGTTACTCACCAGCTCATATATTTAACCTGCCCAAGCCAATGATGATGCTCACTATGCTTGAGGCCAATCAATTCACCATCCACGACATTCTGATCACACTTTGATCCATGCATATACATCAGCATATCATATCTTCATGAGGTGTTAATTTAGAGCTACGTTGACCTGATCCTTTCACAGGATATATAAGCAGCTCGAGCAAATAACTTGAGTCTAGTCATTATGGTCTTCATAGACCATCTAATGCAAGGCGCTAACTCTTCATAGACCATCTATGCAAGACGCTAACTTACACTCAAAGCAAGGCTTTTAAATTTGCATACCAATTCATATCACACCAATATATAGTTCAGACCACTAAAGGTCAGAACTACGTTGACCTAATTCCTTCACTGGGTACATAAGCAGCTCAAATAGATAGCTTGAGTCCTATTACTTCAATTTTTATTGACCATATTTTAATATTCACTTTATTCCCAACACATACTCATACATAAAGACTACGTAAGTCCTCACACCTAATTCCATTTAGCTTTCCAGTGCAAGTCTCATCTCCTGTGGGATTCATCTTTTACAGAGCATCTCCAGTGGGAACTAGGAGTAAACTTAGCCTTTACTTTGCATATAGAGTTTAACTAGTATATGGAACCCCCTAGGGTATGTCATTGTCACATAGGTAGACATTTCACTACACTCGTATACAAAACTTAGGCTCAGCTACCTCACATTTCACACATCATATGCATTTTAGAGTCGTATGCATGAACATTATAAATCAAAATATTATTTTGTGAAACTATGATTGCTAAGAGTGGAAAAGAACTCTGGATACCTCTAGATATCAAGGCGTAATAGTTTTTGTACGCAATCATACCCTCGGATCCACTATCTCTGATTGCACAAACTAATTGAGAGCCATTAAAAAATAGGCCTTTTATTACAATTTAAAAAATATAAATTAAACCATTTTTAAACTTAAACTAAAATTCAGGTTTCTCGACATACTTATGCTGAAAGTGTCAGGTAGCAACTCTTAGTCTTTGAAATCATGGCCCTATTTCAAAATAAAACATAATTTCTCATATTTGAGTGATCTCAGATACACCATGTCACAACAAAGGCTTACGACCCGCGCCCATCAGCTCGGTGTGCTTATCTAGTCGTGAAGTAGCACTAGAGATCAAGGATTAACTGGCTCAGAAGTATGGATAAGAACTCTAAGTTTTTTCACCTTCTACCATTCAGAGAAGGCAAAGAAACCTAATTACCAAGGTACATGACATACTTATCATCAAGAGACATCCTCTTTGATTTTTTATTATTTTCATGATCTTTATAAAGCCCCTAGTCTAAGCCCTCTCACAAACCTACTAGATGCTGCAGAATTAAAAATTAATGTAACTATGAATGATAACCTCTGCGGCCCAATGACAGATGAAGAAGTTAAGAATGCAGCATTTTAGCTTGGTCCACTTATGGCTCTAGGTCTAGATGACTTCCTTGGCCTATTTTATCAACAATATTGGGAGACTATTAGCAAAGACCTAACCTATGTAATCAAAAGCTTCTTTGAATCTAGATACCACCTTAAGGAACTAAATCACACTAACTTTGTTCTTGTACCTAAGATACCCTCCCATGAGCTTGTCAGCCATTTCAAGCCAATTAGCCTTTCAAATTTTTATTACAAAATAATCATAAAAATCTTGGTGACTATAGGCCTAAGCTACTGATGAACATCCTTATATCTAATAACCAATCAGCCTTTGCTGAAGCTAGACAAATCTAGGACAACATTTTGGTGGCCATGAAATGTACCATTACTTGAAGCACAAAAAGCTTGGAAAGAAAGCTGCTATGGTAGTTAAACTAGACTTTAGCAAGGTGTTCAGTAGAGTTCGCTAGGACTTTCTTAAAGAAATTATGAAGAAGATAGGATTCAACTCCACTTGGATTCAATCGATGATGCAATGTATAGGGACTATTTGATACTGAGTAACTATGAATGGTGGTAAACTATGTGATATTGGCCTCGTAAAGGACTTAGGAAATAAGACTCCCTCTCTCCATTCATCTTCCTAATTGCAACAAAAGCCTAATCATCACTTATGAAGAAAGCTCTATTGGAAGGTCTTATTCCTAATATAAGAATTTGAAAAAGTTGCTCTCTAATCAGCCATCTAGTTTGCAGATGATTTCATATTTTTCTTTTACTCTAATGTTATGGAATGTTCTCACCTTCTCAAGATCTTAAACCCTTTTAGCGAGGCATCTGACTTGACCATTAATTTCCACAAGTATTTAATATTCTTCTCCCCTAACACTGAGTAGCATACCAGAGAGAATTTGCTTTAGCTCATGGGAATAAAGTACATAGATCAGAATTATAAATACTTAGGCATCCTAACTAACTAGGGAAATCAAAAGTGGAAGCTCTATCTTACATCAGAGAAAAAATTATAGCATAAATATAAGAGTTAAAGAAGAACATTTTGTCTATAGCAGGAACGAAAATTCTTTTTAAAGCAGTTGTTCAAGCCATACCCACCTACTCTATGACTTGCTTCAAACTTCTTGAGTCTCTATGTAGGTAGATTAATTCCATCATCGGTTATTTTTGGTAAAATAGAACACTTGAAGATAGGAATATACACTGGCGCAAATGGTAAAATCTTTTAACATCAAAATTCTGTGGAGGCACGGGCTTCAAGGACTTAAAGGCCTTTAATATTACATATTTAGCCAAGCAATTTTGGAGGCTTATAAATTAGCCAGATTAACATTGGGCCAAATCACTCAAAGGCATATATTTCCCTAATACCAACCCCATCAGTGCCAAGACTCGCTACAATGTATCATGGGCTTGCTCCAGTTTATGTTAAGGGAGGGAGCTTCCGAGTTCTAATACTGAAAGGATAAGTGGATACCTACCCTAAACTCTTTTCAAGTCCTATCAACTAAGCCTCCTGACTATGGTTTATTTAAGGTTAAAGGCCTTATATCTATCCATAACCATCAGTGTGACCACTCTATCATAAGTAGCCTCTTCTTGTTTTTTAGGTAATTATAAGCAACCTCTTCAACGAAGAATATACCAAAACCATTATTGTTATTCCTCTCCCTTGGAGGCATCAGACTAATGATAAACTTATTTGGCATTTTACAAAGTATAGAAACTACTTTGTAAAGTCTGGTTATTATAAAGTCATCACTAGTAATGGCAGACATATCTCAGATTCCTACCCTCTGAAGCCCCTTCAATGGATGTTCAAAAAATTGTATGAAATATCAATACCCTGCCTAAAATAAATCATTTTCTTTATAAACTTTCAAGAACTTCCTCCCCACAAAACACAACCTCACAAGAAGAAGATGCTTTGAAAACCTTATTTGTCCGATATGCCACAAAGAAGAGGAGATCATTAAACATACCATTTTCAGATGCAACTAGACAAGAGGAGTGTGGTTCAGAAGCAACCCATCCTATAGAGTCAACCTTGATAACATTGTCACCTTTGCAAAATGGTTTGAAGAAGTCTTAATCGAACTATAGGATAACCTGATAAAAGACATACCACTTTTATCCATTACTAACCTTTGTTAGTGCGATTAGAAGTCAAGGAACTTCTATATCTTTAATGGTACTCCGCTTAATCCCTCTGACACCATTCACAAGGCCTCCATAAGTACCACTGACTACTTGGAAGCTCTCCTAAAACCTATTTAGAATTCTATCAGCAACTTTACTGACTTAAACCCCCACTCTTGGTAAACCCCTTTGAATCCCACTTCAAACTTAATTGCGATGGTGCTTTTAATTCATCAACTAAATCTACTACAATTAAGGTTATCAATTGAGACTCTCGTGGCTTCATTTCCATTTTAGACATTAACTATGGTAGATTAATAGTACTTTCAGCCCTTGTAGCAAAAGCCTGTACTATTAGAGTTACGTGTTCCATGGTTGTCCATTGTGTTGACCTGAGATTTATAAACTTAGTTTTGTAATTTATTTTGATGATTACAAACATTGAATTAAATTTTCATAATTAATTTTGAAATAGATATCATATGAAATGTTACAATTCATTTTAATTTGATAAATTCAAGATAATGTGTTTAGAGAATGATATTATTTTTTAGATATTTTTATAAAATTTAGATAAAGAAATAAACAAATTTCAAAGTTTGAAGTAATGGAAATTAAAGAAAGATGAGGAGTTGAACTAGAAAGTTAAGATGAAGACTTGAACTAGAAAGTTAACTTGGATGAATAGACAAATCAGAGACATGTTAGTATATGGATGATATCTGAAGATCTAACAGTTCAATTTGCATTAAATTTTAATATAGTAAAATATACTTCCATATCTACAACTTTCTAAGGGAATATTTTGTGAATTTAAAGGGAAATTGTCCAAAAAGAAGATGGGAGATTAGTCTTGTTTGAAGAAGTTTTAATTCTAAATTTTGACGCTAATCTTAGTTTTTGAGACATAACTCATAAACTATAACTTTAAAAATTATGATTTTTAGTGTGTAAGAAGAAGTCTTTTAAAGCTACAACTTTTGTAGTTTACGTTTCTTCAAATTCCAAAAACAACATGGTGAAATAATAGCCTTAATTAGAAACACAAATTCAGATTGTTAGAAAAAGTTATCTGGGGCTAGTCTTGGTTCAAAGGCTATATCTAAAGATATAACCGTTAGATAAAGCTTAAATTTAACCAAATGATAGTGGACTTATAGATATACAAAGTCATTACTATGAGAGAATGTCAGATATGAATGTTATTAGGGTGAAAAGAAGTAAAAAAATGTATCTCAAAAAATTTGAATTTAAAAAGCAGCATTGAAAGCAAGGAAATTCAAATTTTTGAGGGGCCAAAGTGTCTTTTCACTTAGTAACGGTCATTTGGGGTTTTTTTTACCCATAAATAAAGCCTTTAACTCAGATTCAATAAGGAGAAAAAAGTAAGAAAGAAGTGCTTATGAAGAGAAATAAGAAAGTTCATCATTTTACAAGTATAAAGTAATTTCTTTCTACACTTGTGCTTTATCTTTCATATTCAACTTGCTAGAGTTTTCTATTTTGATTTGATTGAGTTTTTAACTCATCATCGTTATTGTAAGAGAGGAAAATTTATACCTCACTCAGTTTATGAGAGTTAGGTGAGCTCTTGTTGATCTTGGTTCAAATGTTAGAACTAAAACAAAGAATATTCTTTGAGATAAATTTATGGAGTGATTTGAAGATAGAATCACTTGTTGCGAGTAATTTATGAATAAAATCACTTGAAAAAAGTCTCTAGCACCTTAGGAAGATATTATGTGACAAGCTCTTCAAAGAATAATGGAAAAATCTCAAAGAAAACTTTGGAGAGTAGACATAGGCAACATTAACGCCGACCACTATAAATAGATTATGTTTGCTTCTCTTCTATTCTCTTTATATTTATTGTAAACACTAGCACTCACTCTTCATTCAAAAATATTGAATATTTTTTTAAATGTATTTCATATTTAATTATTCTTTTCGTTTTTGACATATTTGTTTTAGGGGTTGAAATTTTATTTGCAAAACTTTTTTTAAGTAACCCTATTTACTCATTTTAAGTGTTGTTATTTGGGACAATACATTGGAACTTAGATCATGCTATCATAGAAAGTGATACACTCACTATTATCAGCTCTATCAACTCAAGTGTCGAGTCTTCTCTTTAGGTGATTTCAACGATCAGTGAAGATATTTTTGCATGGAAGTCTTCAAAGCAATGGGTTTTCTCCTGGTGTAAAAGGGAGGAAAACACTGCAACTCACCTCCATGCATCAAATTACCTAAAAGACTCTATTCCACCTAGAAATTTCTTAGCTTACATCCCTTTTGACTTGTCTTTTTAATGGATAAAGAAAGCTCTATACCTTGACTTTCTGTTTTGCTAATATACATGATCTCTGTTTGTTTTAAAAATATAATTTTATTGAATAGATTAGCTACTGAAGTCATTAATTTGAATAACGTCAAGTTATCTACTTGAAATCCTTTTTTGTTATGAGAATTTTAAACTAAAGTCATCAATGTGAATAGCATATTCAAATAAAATTTCTCAACCTTATCCTTTTATCAGTTCTGTTGCATTAGAACTTATTTATTCTTTAAATTTGTTGGCTCCATTTGGAACACTAAAAAATGTTAAAAGATACTGAAAATTTCTAAATATTTTTCACTTTTTATCTCACTCTACGAATTACAAACTCACAGTTTTTATCAAATTTTATTACTTTCTGTCACTCGAAACACTCCCGTTATTGCAAATGACGATTTCACTATAAGTATATTATTAAAATTCAAATTTTAAGTGTATCTATTTTTTTTTTAAATATGCGATTACAAATAATAACTTTATTTTAAATACACAATTTAAATCATTAATTTTAGTATGTGACTTATTTAAAGAAATTATTTTTTGATTTACTTATTTAAAAAATTCATACATTCAATTGAATGCAACTCGTGGTTACAGTAGGGACTTAATGAAGTTGGTGCAATACCTCCAAAACGACCTCGTTTTAGTGTTTTTTTACTCAAAATAATATCGTTTCACTTAAATTCTATATTTGAATACATCAATTTATATTTAAATGTATCACTTTACATTTTGATATAGAACTTAAATGAAACAGTATCATTTTAAGTAAAAAAATACCAAAATAACATCATTTTGAGGACTTTTTTTTTTGGTTTTACGGATAATTTACGTAATATATCCTTTTGTGCTACTAACGCGAAACAATTTAAGAGAATCCTGTTAATGAAAAACTGTGGTTTAAGATCGCGGGTATCAAAATTTTCCAGATTGAAGAACTGCTATTTGAAAACGCGGTTATGTGTCAGCTTCTTAAGCCTCACATTTTGAGATCGCAGTTCCAAATGCACGCATGAAAACACCATTCCGGATGGCGGTTGTTTGGTGCATTGCTGTAAATCAGTGAGGACTTATCCTGGACCACTAAATCTCTTAGTTGTTATAGTGCTTTATAGTTTCCAACGCATTTTTTAGCTGATGCTTTTAACTTGTTATATTCCTAGACTAGATAGTGGAAGTCAAGATTCCATTAAAGAATTTGAGGTGCTCTATGTCTTCATATATATGTGTATATATACTTGTTCATTTTCAGGAGGATTAGATGATGTAACCTTAATTTGTTCATGAATTGTCCTTCTAGGATTACAGACCCAGGTAGATTTGCTAAGTAAATTTTAGCATCCAAATATAATTTGCCTCTTAGGTTAAACCAATCACGATGAAACAAGGCTTCTTGTTTATGAATTGTTGCCCAATGGACCTCTAGAACGCCAGTTGCAAGGTAGGAATTAATGCTCTTATCTATTTTGGTTCTTTCAGCTACAAGGAACTCTAAAATAGAATGACGATCTTTAAAATTATTGTTTTCAGGATCGTCTCATGGATTGGCTTTAACTTGGCATCTTCGGATGAAGATTGCTTTTGACATAGCAAGGTGAGTTTGTCAAATCCAGTAAAGTTAATTTATGCTTTGGTTTTCGTATTATTGGTGCATATTAATGTATTTACAAGTGTTTGAATAGAGGATTAGAATACCTGCATGAGCACTGCAACCTACCAGTGATCCATAGAGACCTGAAATCATCTAACATTCTTCTAGATTACAACTTCAATGGTAAGGCAGGAGCATATAAAATTAAAGGACTGAGTTTTCTGATCTATCCCTTAAAATTACTGCTTTTATTCTGCATTTTTTTTTCTAAACTTCTGTACCTCGATCTCTGTATTGTTTGGATTCAGCTTTCGAATTTTGGTCTGGCCATAACCAATAGAACCCAAAACAAGAACAACATCAAGCTTTTGGGCACCCTAGGCTATGTAGCACTCGAATATCTATTAGATGGTATATGACAGAGAAATTTATAACTACACATGAGAGTGGTAAATTTTTCTCCCATGTTTTTCTTTTTCTACTGTGCCAATCATGCTTTGGAAGAATCTCTTGATTTTGATATTCATATTCAGTTGGCAGACTAATAGATTAAAGTAACCTCGAGCACGTTATAGCTGCACATGTATTGTCACTGCCCCTTTCAGAATGTTTAATTAGCAAATTTATAGACCAATTATTGCAAGAATTAAAGCCATTTTGTTGGAACATTTGAAGAAATTGACTATTCTTTTTTTTTTTTTTCTTTTTTCTAGGTAAATTGACCGATAAAGGTGATGTCTATGATTTTGGAGTTGTGCTTTTGGAGCTTCTACAGGGAAGAAAGCTTGTAGAAAAATTGGGACCAGCTCAGTGCCAGTCCATTGTCACATGGGTATATATTGCCTTTGTTCTTAACCTTCTGCTACTTTGCTAGAATAATTTATCACAATGATACATCAGTGGTGATTTTGTAGAGTTTTTTACGTAATTAAACATATTAATACGAAAATATACCAAAATAGGCAGTGGGCGAAAAAATACCAAAATAGACTTAGTGTCATCAATGGTATAGACGCCACCCGATGTCGTCGATTGAATTGCCGACACCATGGGTGTGATACCCCACGTTTGGGATGAATGGAAAAGTGTTATTAATGTGGAATTTGAGTTTAGAGGGATGAGGATTGTA
>JAVXUM010000037.1:11627165-11637183 GCA_035590655.1 Pouteria glomerata
ACATTATAATTGTATATATATTTTCTGTTACTTTCTCCATGCATGATAGTCTCTAATTGGCTCCCATTAATATTTTCATTGGTCTACATTTTAATGGTTGTATTTCAAGCTTAAACAGGCCAATCACTCACAAGGGGTCCCTTGCACACAACTTACTCAACAAAGCTATGGAATTAAAATGGATTGCTGAACAGGAAAGCACCAAAGGGATATTGTAAGTAAATGGGAGGAAGTGTGCATTCCACACGCAATGCCACCACTCTCTTATTATCTGATTCAATCCAAACAAAAATGTTGGATCAATCGCGATAATGCTCGTCACCTTCTAGGTCAGTCTTATTTCCTTCTTCTTTTATTTATTTATTTATTTATTTATTTTTTCTTCCTTTCTTTCTTTCTTTTTCTTTTTTAATTTTTAAAAAAAGTTTCACTTTCGCAACTTTAAGTTATTAAGATCTCTTTTCATAATATCTATGTTTATTGTTCTTTTTCGGTTTATATTTATAATTTTTTAAAAACTAACAATAAAAATATATTTAGTGAATTTATTTTTGTTTTTTTCTCAAAAAATAAAAACTTAAAACTTAAAACATAAAAATATAAGCAAAAAACCTATGTTTTCAACCTTGTTCATTTTCTTTTATGAACATTGTTTCAATTTTAATATTTTGTTTATTTTTTTACATCATATTAAAATGAATTATTTTATTTAAATATTTTATTAAACTAAAATTATTTTTATTAAATAATATATTATTGTAACAATTTATTTTATTAATTAAATAGTAATTTGTAATTAAAATGATTTATTTTATTAAATAAAGTAATAATATATTATTAAAATGATTTATTTTATTAAACTAAAATTATTTTAACAGGTAGTAATTACATATCAAAAGTTTTATTTTATTAAATAAAATAAATTATAATTAAAATAAAATTTCTTATTAAAACAATTTATTTTATTGAAATATTTTTTAAATTAAATTAATTTTAATTTATATTACTTATTGTTAAATTATGTTATTTATTAATATACTTTTCTAAAACTAATTATCAGTAAATAATAAGTATTTTATAACATTAAATTATTTAATTTAATGTTATATATGGAATATTACATTAAGTTAATAAATTTAAATATATTTTATTAAATTAATTAATTAAATTAATATAAAATATATTTTATTAAATTAAATTAATTTTATAAAAATTAACAAATTAAATATTTTATTAAAACAAATTTAATTACTAAAAACAATAAATTACCAAACGTGTTTTTTCGTTTTTATTTAAAACAATGACAACTAAAAACAAAAATTTTAAAACAAAGTAGTTAAACATAAATTAAAAAAATATATAAATATTACCAAGTGGAAAATCCTCCTTTATGATCCGAGTTTTTTTTTTCCTTCTAACAATTAAGAATATGAAATTTTTAATTAATTAAATCTCCCCTCTCCTGGTGACCGTTTCACTTTTGAAAATTCGACGGAGTGTCACGACAAAATAGTGATCAAGAAAAAGATTGCAATTAATTAAAAATTTATACCCATAATTGCTAACCAAAAAAAAACTTAAGTTGTAAAGTAAGAATTCAAACAAAGTTCAAATGCGCAAAAGTAAAAAGTTTACTCTTCTTTGTTTTGCCTCGCCTCTTCAATTTTAAATGTTATTGTAGTGTATATCTTTTTCTGTCTTTTTCTTTTTTTAAAGAATTAACAATTTGCTAAGAGCAAAGTTGGTTATGAAGCTCCTTCAAATCAAGAAAATTATATCAATACTAGGATGCACAAAAAAAAAAAATGAACAACTCGAAAATCGAACTAATTCAATTATTTTAGTTAGAATTAGTTCAACTGTATCTTATTTTTTGTTAGAGTTCCAAGCTAAAAAATTAATAAACTGACATTTTCGATTTTGTTATCAAGTTGGTAGGTTCTTAAATTGAATCAACTCTGACCCAAATCAAAAATAATCTAATTTAAATTAATTCAAAAAATATAATATATAATATATAAATATTATATAACATTACAAAACCAAATAATATTCTAATATATAAATTTATCTATACAATCCTAAAATTTGGACCGAATTAGTTTAAATCGAAAATAAATCTAATCCAACCTGAAATGGCCTAAATTGAAACTTGAATTTAGCCAACGTAATATTTTAGTCCGGTTTAAATCTGTTCTAATTTAAAATTAGTTTCATTTTAGACACCCTTAATCAACACTACACACATTTCTATCCTGACATTATTGGTGAATTTCTTTCTTTCTTTTTTCTTTTTTTCTTTTTCTTTTCCTTTTTTTTACGAAATAAAATAAAATTGATATATGATTTTGTTTTTTTAATTCAAGACCTGCGTTTATCGTAAAAAGGAAGCTTTCTTGCACGGATATGGTTTCTTTTGATAACAAATTGGCATATCATCAACTGCTATATAAAGTGTGTTAGCAGATAGAGATCCTATTCAGCCATTAAAAGAAAATAAAAACAAGATAAAGTAAGTGGTGCTTGAGGTCATGAAACATCCTTGAAGCTAATTGGTTAGTCAAACAACTAATGCAAATCCTGCTACTCCCTTTAGAGAGAAACACATTAAAACAAGAATCTTTTTTAAAGTTGAAGATAGAATTAAATCCCATTTGATACTATATTGTCATTGGGGGAGTTAGTGCATGTAGAATTGACTGTGGTCTGAAAAATCATCGAGACAAGTCCCCTTTATTTCCACTATCTAATCATGCATTGGCATTATTATATATCTCTCGACGTCAACCTATATTTAGCCTCTGGTGCTGAGAACAAAATCCATAACATTTTAATTGATTCGAAGGTGGTACTTTTTATATAAAAATTTTAAGACAAATTTTACTCTATAACTTATTTTAGGTTCATGATTTTTCAAGATAACATTAAAGTTGGGTTCTAATCCTGTTGTCTGTCTCTCATAACCTTCTCTTACACATCATTCCGTGTTTCGCATGAGATTTGTGAGCGAAATTCATATTATATTACTATTCATATAAGGTATTGGACAATTCTTATCTTACAAATCAATTTTTAAAGTCAAGTCAATGAATTATGCCGTGTCTTATAAGCACTAGCTATATTATTTAAGCATTGATAGTGTATACCCGATCGATCCCTTACACCCGACCGATCCAAATAAAGCCGACCTGATCGATCGCTACACGGTCGGGAAGTCTAATCTATCCTACCACAGAAGCGACCGACCGATCCAACTGGTCCTGCCTAATGAGACAAAAATGCTCGCGTGTTACGTGTCACCATTCTCTGACTTTTTCCATAATATCCGCTGATAACTGCTGTGAAGCGTTGCTTGCCCACTAACAGTATGGCCCACTAACAGCGCTACCTACTGACGGTTCTGACGACTAGCTAGGGAATATCGGCGCGGGATCTTGTAACACACGTGATATGATACTAACGGATCATGACCTTGATTCTATGCAGCCGCTCAAGGTATCCTCTATAAATAAGGTGGCATCCGGTGATCAGGTACACAGACAACTCTTGCATCACCGTTATTCTGCCAAAATACTCTCTCAATCATTTTGCTAACTTAGGTATCGGAGATTCCTTGGCAGGCATGACACCGGCGTTCAGACAGCATTCTCAGGTGACCTGGACGTGTTTCGGACCATTCAGTGTTCACCCGGATTTGCTGAGTCATCAAGCATGAAATATTTTTTCTAAATAATAAGCTTTATTCAATTTATTGGGGTAAGTTAAAAAAAAAATAACTTTAAATGTAAAACAATATGGCAACATGAAGGTCAGTAGTGCATGGTGATGGTGATCCATGTTTCCATTTTGCAGGTTGCCTGGATGTCTAAAATTAGGTTTGAATGAGAGGCAAATTATGGTGGAACCAATAATGCATATGAACAGTTGAACATCTGAAACTTCCATCAATTGTCCAAAATGGGGCATGTGACTTGTTCATTTAATTGGTACCACACTGCCTTAAAGCATTTTCAGTGTCTCTTGGTACGTGGGTACCACACTGCCTCGAAGCAATTTCACCCCCTCTTGGTACGTAGGACAAGGCAGCTTAAGATTCTGGAGCCCAGCCTGTGTTGTATTTTTTTTTTTTTAAATGAATAAAATAAAATAAAGCCAAGACAATTTTTTATTTTAGCTAGAGAATTCGTTACATCAAATAGTTGTACTATATGGAATGACAATTGTACATTACTTTGGATGGAACAAAAATTGCTTTGGGATTAACATTTTCTTTTATTTTTTTTTTTTTTTTTTTTGCCAAATATTACTTATTCTTTGAATTGTGGATTTCAAATGAAAAGAAATATTTTATGCTAATTATTAAAATGGAATAATTTTTCAAAAATAAATTTGGTAGTTTAAGTATGGATTTAATTTGAAATTTTAAGATTGAGCGCCGTAAATAATGATATATTTAAAGTCATCATTAAAAAAATAAGAATTTGTAATGTTATATTAAACATTCAAGTTTTACCAAAATTATTATAAAGTAAGAGTAATTACATTTTAGCCCTTTGGAGTTTAGCTTAAAACCATATAACCCTCATTTAGTTTAAAATTCAACACATAACCTCTTGTGATTTGAATTAAAGTGCAAAATTAATTGTATTGGTGCCTCACATATCAAATTTGGTTGGAAGAAAAAGATTTCTACAAAATTAATAGATACATTTTAACCCATTTTTATATTTAAATGAAACATTCTTTTATGTTTTTAATGGGACTTAATATTTACAAATTTATCTATATTTTTCTCAATAATATTTATTTATGACTTATGAGTCTCTATGGTATGAGAAACACAAATTTATTTAAATTTAGTAAATTTCGTTAATTTTACACTGTAATTCGAATTGCAATAGTATTTTATTACCACTTTTTTACATTTAAATGAAATAATATTTTACTTTTAAGAAACTTAATATAAAATTCTATATACAAATTTACCTATATTTTTCTCAATAATATTAACTTATGAATTTTTATAGTATGTGGGACACAAATTTAATAAATTTTGTTACTTTTATACTTTAATTGAAATAACAATATTATTTTATTGACTTTTAAAGCAGAAGAATTCATCTAATTTTAGGTTGAACCCAAGAAGAAAAAAGAAGAATCACTCTTGCAAAATAATTGAATTTTGGGAGTATTGGTGTCCTAAACTTATCATCCCAACATTTCAATGGTTATGGCCATTTGGGCTGATGCATAGGCGGGTCACTCGGCTACTTCTAAATTGGGCCAAAATGTACCATATTCGAATGCGACGTGGAAAAGTTTTGAAAATCGGTTTAAACTTGCACAGACAGAATCGAACCGAATTTCCTTTGTTTGGTTTCCATGGTGTTCGTGGGTCGGTTCTAAGTTTTAAGAATTTTAGGACCTATTTTAAATTGGTTCAGGTTTTGGACATAGGACCCGTTTGAAAATCACATTTTTTTTTTTTTAACTTTTAATAATTTTTGGAGAGTAAAAATTTTAGTATATTTACTAAAACAAGTAAAAATTTTTAGTAATTTTTTCAAACTTTTAAGTGTTTAGCAAAAATTTTTCACAATTTTGATAATTTTTTGTGTGTTTCGTAAAAAAATTTTATAACTTTTGAGTTGATTTAAAGTAAAATGACTATTATACCCATCAACACATAAACAAAAATCAGTGCGTTAGAAACCTATGGCGCACCAAACACTTAAAGGGAGTATTTGGTGCGCTAATATTTATTGAAAAATTCTGTAAATCTCAAAAAAATCTCTAAAAATTTATTTCATTATACGCATTATGAATTCATAATTTATCTCATTTATCTCACTTTTTTTCACATCGAACACCCCTAAAATATCAAAAGTTTAATTTTGCTCGTTCAAGCGTGGCTAAATGGGTCGTCGGATGAACCCGTGTGCATCCATTTTGTCAAATAAAGATTTGGGTAATTGACACCACGTATACGCATAGACCACGTGAGGACAAGGGGGACAAGTGACCTTCTCGATTTTAAACATAAAATTATTAAAATATTTTTAGTATTTTAGTTTTATTAAAAAATTAAAATTAATTCAAACTTTTTTAACATAAAAGTAATTTATAAAGATCAAAATTAAGTAATTATTTGTGAAATAAAGTATATTTTTTTCACTGTATTAATGTATACTTTTAAGCATAATATCAATAAATATAACATACAACGTAATAATAAATTCTATAGATAATAAAATTAATAATAATTAATTTTTTAGTGACGAGAAACATCTTTTTTAAATTTAAAGTACTTTTAAAAAGACCAGTAAAATTATTAAATTGTGAAAATTATATTTACTGCTTTAATATTTAAGGATAATTTTTTCTTTTCCTAAAAGTAACGTCGTTTTTATCTTATTCTTAATTTCGATGCAACTTGTTATTCCTTTTTAGGTGTTGAGGGCCCTTTTAATCAAAATTCTGAGTCTGTCCCTGCATATAATATCAACTTATAACAATATAATTTGAAATTGTTGCATTAAAATATTATTTAAAAGATATTTTGTTAAATAGCTAACGTGTTGTTCTTCCTGTCAACAGCACTGCTGTATTTTTTTTTTTTTTTTACTTTTTTTTTTTTTGAGGCCGGGCTGCTTTTACCAGCATAATGCAATAACAAGAGTCCACATTTGTATCAGTTGACATTTGACAGAATGTCTCCATTAAACCTAGCAATCCGCAAGCTTTCCTTTGCAAAAATTAAACAAGCAACCTTGGTGCAGCCATCATGGTTGACTTGTATATATGTAAATTAAATTATATATATATGAAAAAAAAAATCAAAATATATACTTAAAATTCACCAAAAAAAAATAATTAAATTTTAAATTCAAATTCACGGTTTTGACCCATCTTATATCCAACTTATCTAATAATAATTTATTATTGAATGAATATAATTAAATTCTATCTGTTTATTCACAATTCATTATAATCCTACTCAAATATATTCAAATTCGTCTATCTTTCTGCTTTAAGCACAGATAACTCTTGCATTATAGTTACAAAAATGGTCGCTCAAAAAGACACAAGAGTATTGCATAATAATAAAAAAATAAATTAATTTAAATCAACAGGGGTGTGCTACTTAACTATTTTAAAAATATTGTGCAAGCCTCCAACTCAAAAATAATTTAGAGGAAAAATCAATAAGTTTGAATTAGATTAATTTGATTTGTGTGTTTAATTGTTTAAAATTAATTGCAATTAATTTATATTTGGATCAGAGTGTATTTACATGAATGTAATTTAACATGCCAATCTATATAATTAATTACATAATTTAATTATATGTCTAATTCAAATATAAATAATAAAAGTAAAAAATAAGTTATTCAGAATGGTGAGATGGTAATGAACTTTACATGAGTGATCATTAGTGAGTCGATGCATACAAATAAATTCATATACATCTTCGTAACATTTACTGCATTAATTTTTAATTTTTCACACGAGACGTAGTTATAATGTATTTAAATAAATGGGTTCAAATTCCCCCTCTAGTATCAACAAACATGACTTTGTTTGGATGAGTGAATGATTCTGACTTGGGCCACCAACCGAAGAGCTGGAACAGTGGGCCTGATTTGTTGGATAGCCACACATGACCTGCTGGACAGGGACTTTGAACTGATTAGCGGGTCTTTAGGGCAATAATTAAGATCTTGAACCGTCAACTTTTTATCAATATTCTGTCAATATTATATATATATATATATATTAGTGCTAGAGGTCAAGGACAGATGTAGACATGGCTTGCTCGGGAAATGGCTTAGGTAATATGGCCCAAAAAATAAATTTTAATTTTAATTTTTTTAAATTTACTTCATTTTAAATTTTTACAGTCTAACTCATTTTAATATATCTTTTAAATGTTTTGTTTAATCTAAATTTTCGTACTTCAACTCACTCTATTTTTAAATTATTTGTTCAATTGCCAACCTCAAATTTTGAGTTCGCACTTGCCAACGGAGGTGCTTGTGAACAATAGTCCTAATAATTTCATTGCTAAATTAGATAAATGAAGTGAAAATGAAACAAAACTTGATGGTAGCAAAATTAAAAAAGTGAAATTATTTAATTGAAAGGTAGTTTTTTAGATCATATTTTCATAAGTTTAGAAGTAATAATAATAATAATAATAATAATAATAAAATGTGAGGTGTTACATGTCAAATTTAATATTTTACTGACCTATTATAATAATAGTACCAGAGTTAAATGGACATTCACCCGACTCTTACAAAATTCGCACATAAAATTACATAATTAGGTTGATTAATGAAATTACATACACACTTAAGTTTATATATAGTTATTACATAATTAACCAACTGTTAAGTTTCAATAAAAATTCATGTTCGAGGTTTTTACTAACCACCCATTAGTTCCCTAATCTTAATAAAATGGGCATTATGTGATTTTGACAAATCTTAAGGTGGCATTCTGACTGAAATCTTAAGCTAGTTACTTGAAAGTAGTAACTATAGATAATTGGATAAATTATAGTTATTTACTCTTAACATTTAAGTAATTATATTTATTCTCGCTCAATATTTAAAAATTATACTTATCTTTTTTTATTTTGAAATGTAATTAACATTAATCTCCTATTAAATCAATTGTTAAAATTTAACAAAAATGCCAAAGTAATTAAAATTTTAGATGATTTTTCTTATTTACCTCTCCCTTTCTCGCATTTTCAACAGTTTGTGTAGCATCCCGGGACCACCACTGTTAGCAAGATATTGTCCGCTTTGACCCCTCGGGTCTCTCCCTGGCAAGCCCTCATAATTTTGTTCTTGGCGAAGGCGACCCCAGTTACTAAGGAGAGGTATCCCCACCCTTTATTAGGGGTGGTTCGCTCACCGACTCTGATACCAGAGTAGCAGCCCGAGACCACCACTGCTAGTAAGATATTATCCGTTTTGACCCCTCAAGTCTCCCCCGGCAAAACCTTATGGTTTTGTTCTTGGCGAAAGCGACCCCAGTGCCCCCCAAAACGCATTCTATTAGGGAGAAGTATCCCCACCTTTTATTAAGCGTGGTTCATTCTCCTCTCCAACCGATGTGGAATCGTTACAGTTTGCTAAAATTTTAATTACTTTAACATATTTTATTAAATTTTAACAGTTGATTTAATAGAAAGAAATCAATATTAATCACATTTTAAAATAAGGAACATAAGTATAATATTTAAATATTAAGAGATAATAAAATATAATTACTCAAATAATGAAGAAAGGTAGATGTATTTTAGAGTTGATCAACAAAAGTCAAATTAAAACCACATGCTACATGCTGGTTGAGTTTTGTTCCTTCGCAATGGATTAATTTTATACTTCCAATAATATTTAAGAAATAGTATGAAATTTATAATAAATTTCTGAATATAATACTACATAATGATATGTATAAAACTTATCTGAACAATTATTTATTTATATTGAAATAAAAATTATAATATCACATCGTACAGATGATTACCTAAAATTAAAATTCTATTCGTAAATCTTATCATATGAATTAAACACAACAGAATTACTGTTTTTTGAATTGAAAGGCCTTACTATTCGAACGAAATCCAAAAACTTAAATCCTAGGCTTAATTTGACTACAATCCATCCAAACAATTCCAATCGAATGACAAAGTCACAAATCATCGAAATAAGTATGGATAATCATTAAAGAATCGAAGGAGATATTTTCTAACATTAATCCGTAAATTTTAAGCATAAATTATACTATTTTTATAACCTATATACATTAATAATTCAAACAAAAGTCTAAATTCAAAGCATAGTTGTCAGACTCAGCCCGAACATTCACCCGGCCTAAGTTTCAGATCATCAGGTCAACCCGTGAGTCACTGTGTTAACCTGTGGGTTAATTAAAATTATATAAAAAAATTCTTGATATTATATTTATATAATAATTCACAATCTATAAATCATCAAATTAA
>JAVXUM010000037.1:11637283-11650604 GCA_035590655.1 Pouteria glomerata
CTTTTTCTTTTTTTCTCTTCTCCTCGTTTTTCCTCCCTCGTGCATTGTTCCTGCACTTGCCGCGCTGCTCCTATCCTCCGCCTCCCGTTGCCGACCGCCACCGCCCTTCATAGACAGGTAATCTCCCTTCTCCCTCCTCTCCGTCTCCTTCTCTCCCTCCCTCCTTCTCTTCCCAAGCCCTTCTTTCTCTAGTTCTTTCACTCTCTCTCTAGCTATATATACATATATAGTACATAATACTATTAAAGCCTAATTCAGCTATATAAATATGAATTTTTTTTGTTCTTTTTTTTTTTTTCCGATTGAGGTTTTTGAAGCTTGATTTACTGGGATCTTCTCTTTTTCTCTTGATCAAGAATGATTTTTTTTCACTTTTTTAATATTCCGTTTTTCTTTTTTTTTTTTATTTAGAAACTGTTTTTTTACATTTTTTTTTCTAGATATGTTGAGTTTTTTTGTGGAAAATATGTTGGGTTTGTTTGTTGTGAATATGTTGGGTTTCTTTGTTGTAAATATGTTAGTTTTTTTTTTTTGTTGTAAATATATTCAGTTTGTTGTAAATATATTTGGGTCTTTTTTGTTAACAAATATATTGGGTTTTATTGTTGTAAATATTGTCAGATTTTTATTATTGGTTTTTTGTTTTTGTTTGTAAATATGTTAGTTTTGTTTTGTAAATATATTGGGATTTTTTTTTTGTTAATAAATTTGTTGGGTTTTATTATTGTAAATATTGTTGGATTTTTATTGTAAGGTTCTTTTGTTATAAATATTTTAGTTTTTATTGTTGTTAATATATTGGGTTTTTTTTGGGTTGATAAATGCTTTGTGCTTTATTGTTGTAAATATTGTTGGATTTTTATTGTAAACAAGTTGGATTGTTAAATAATTGGGGTTTTTATTGTTGTAAATTAAATTTAGTATATTTCATATTTATTGACTTAAATAAATTTTAATAAATAAAATAGCTTAATAATAAAATTTTATTGAATTAAATAAATATCATTAATCAAAGTGAGGATGAATTATAAGCAAATGAATCCAATTAATAAGAAATATACATTTAATTTACTTAACATGAAGTTTGAATTTTTATTATGGAATATGCAAATCATTTTAATATTAATTATAACATTAATTAACTTAATATTAAATATAATTTTATCAATTTATTTAATAAATTTGAGTAATTAAATTAAATTTAATATATTTTTTATTTATTACATTAACTTATTTTTAGTAACGAATATGAAATTTAATACTCAATAAAATTACTATAAATCAAATAAATCAATTTAATAAGTAAATTAAATTAATATGGAAGTTATTTTTAGAATTAATTTACTTAATACCAAATATGAATTTTTGTTATAAAATATGAAAATCATTTTAATATTAAACAATAGATTAATTAATTTAATATTAAATATAATTTTTTCATTTTTTAATAAATTTGTGTAAGTAAATTGAATTTAATATATTTTTAATTTATTATATTAATTTACTTTTAGTAACAAATATAAAGAAATAAATTAACTTAATTTAGTTAATTAAATTTATACTTTATAATATTACAGTAAATCAAATAAAATCAATTTAATAAGTAAATTAATAACTATATGAAAGCTATTTGTATAATTAACTTACTTAACATGAAATATGAATTTTTACCATAAATTATCCAAATAATTCTATTATTAAATATAACATAACCCATAAGTGGGATATGGGGGCCTAAAATTCCTTTTTGACTTCACAAGCTTGAAGTCAAATCATATTCATTCATTTGTTCTGAACTCCATTTGGCTATTCATCTTAAAATTTTAATTCTTTTACTTTTTAAAGAGTAATTTAGTAATTTACTTAAAAAAATAAATACAAACAGGCATTCAAGAGAACTCTCTAGCTACTTTTCATGAGAAGAGGAAGATACAACTGTCGACGATCTATTATTTTGAACTTTCTTTATTGCTTCAATTCCAGATACAATTATTGATGATCTGCTGTTATTAAATCTGAAATTTCTTTATTGCTTTAGTTTCATTTCAACATAAATATGAATTCATTAGTAGATCGTGCCTGATTTTTTTTTTTTTTTTTTTTCACGTTGGGGTGGGAAAACCATATTTTTTCTATTTCTACAAGTTTGAATTGATGTTGAGGCGTAATTACCCAAAATCTTTCCTCCTCCGCAATTTTGAAAACCCAAATAAGAAAAAGAAGAGATCACTTAAAAGTTCACTAAACAAGAAACTTTTATACATATGTATATAGAAGATAGATGAAATTATCAATTTATAAAATATTAGCAAAAGAGAAAAATTACCAATCTAAAAAAATATTGGAAAGAAAAAAAAATAAAAAAAATAAAAGAAAATCAAAATAGATTATGGAGCTCTGATGTTGAATGTACACAGATTTCGATGGTTGAAGAATTCAAATTTCTTACTATTATGATGGAATTGCAAAGCCATGACTTGTGAAAATAATCTTTAAGAAAGAGAGTTTTTTTTTAGAATTTAAATCTTTAAGAGAGATAAAGATTATTTGAATTTAAATTTTTGAGAGAGATAAATTATTTGGGTACGGATAGAATAGGATAGAAAAGGTTTTTAGATTTTGTATTATCTTTCTTACTGAATTACTAAATTACCCTTTAAAAAAGTAAAAAAAAAAAATTAAAATTTTAAAATGAATAACCAGATAAAATTCACCATAATTGAGTAGATATGGTTTATCTTCAATAACTTTAAAGTTGAAAGAGAACTTCAGGGCAGATTCTCATAAGTGTGGGGAAGAAAAATGGATAAGGTAGAAAGCATTTAATGTTTTTATAGTTGTATTCTTTATTATTTAGTTAACTTTATTCAATATATATTTTAATCGTACATGACATTAATTGTAGATGAAACATTAATTACTACTTCCAACAGCATTTATTGAGTAGGAGAGTTCAACAAATAACGCTGTGTTTAGAGTTTCAAATAAAGTTTAAAAAAGTTTAAAAGTGAAAAATTTTAAAATTTAAAATATAAAAACGTTGTCTTAAAATAATGGTTAAATGATTATGTTTGATTTGATATAAAATTGTTAAAAATTATATGAAGTGAAAGGTGGCAAAATATTATTGGAGAATTTTAAAAATTTTAGAGTTTTGTAAAATTTTTTGGTACAAAAATCAGTACAACTTTTTTAGAAATTCTGTCAAAACTCGTTGGAACGCACCACAATTTTTAAAAAATGTGTTACTTTTGAACTTTTTTTGAAATTTGAAAAATGTGTTACTTTTGAACTTTTTTGAACTTATTTAGAGCTCCAAACGCAGCCTAAAGAATTTAATTTTTTTGGAAACGAGCCGACTTTAATTGGAGTTTCAGTAAAAATGAATGGATAACATTTATTTATGTTTAATTTAACGTTCTAATTTAATTTAATTAAAATTATTTTTAAAATAAAAATAAAAACTTAAAAAATCTAATTGAAGTATAATAAATACAGAATGTCAAAGATTATATATAATTAAAGTATAAATAAATCTCACCTATTCATTTTTTAACTGTAACTCTCACAATAAATTTCTTCACTGTAGCTTTGTCGAACCCTGTAAAGTTTGCTAACTCCCTAAAACCCCTTTAAAGTTATTAGGTTTAAACTGAAATGCAAGACAGAAATTATTTCATTTATATTTGTATCTCACAAGTAAGAATTATGAAAATATTTAAACAACAACAAATATGTTGATAGTATTTTTAAAATTAATAATACACAAAACCCCTTAATAATAATAGTAATGTAAATTTATAATAAAATTAATAATAATAATATAATGTAATTTAATAAATTAAATACACAATCCCCTAATGATAAAATATTATAATAATATTAATTGAAGTCATATAATTTATAATAAAATTAATAAAATAATAGTATTTAAATAATAATATAATTTAATTAGTTAAATAAATAACTAATATAGAAAACAGTAATTATAAAATATTATAGTAATAGTAATAGTAATATTAATTTATAATAATAATAGCATAATGTAATTTAATTAGTTAATTTAATACTAATACACAAACCCCGAATGATTAAATATTATAATAATATTATAATTACTTAATTAATAGTATTATATTAAAATATTAAATTAATAATATTTAATTAGTTTAATTAATAATAATACATAAATCCCTAATGATTGGATCCAATCCAATATCTTACTTGGACCCAATTGGGCCCCAATCCAATCCAAAATTTATTACTTAGGCTAGTTATATCTTTAACATATGATTGGACCCAATTTGATATATTATTTGGGTCCAATTCAATTAATCAAAATTCAAATTCAATCCAAATAATTTAATCTAATTTAATATATCTGTTACTTAGGTTTAATTTAGTGTTTGTGTTGTTAATTAGATAGTCAATAGACCAATGATAGAAATCAAATTTGTAAATAAATTAAAACTACTTTTTCTATTCATTTGTATGTATTAGTGAAACTTAGACCCGTTCAATAATCGTGTATGCCACCCGTAAAGTCATTCGTAGGCAACGGGTTATGTCTTTGACTAGATTTGTCGTTCTTGTGATCGATTAATATGTGAGAATTGACATCCGCAATTCTTGAATTATCTAGCTCGGATAGTTTGGGAAAGTAATTATTCATATTGTCTTTAACAACTCATGCAATGTCTGATATTAGATAGAATTTCAATGGGCGTTTTGTTGTTCTCCAAGTATATACACAGAATACGACTGATATCGTTCTAGCGTCATGCATTTAGAAAAACAAATGGACATGCTGCCGAATTTTTGGCAGTTTGGTTGGCGACCCACAATGAGAATTCACCTGAGTATGGCTTTATTTTGACCAATGAGTATATTAAATTTTCCTTTATATAATTTGGTTACTTATTTTTTCTATTCATTTTGTTTTGTTTCCCTTAAGCTCAATTTTATGCGCGTTTGGCTGAGCTGCTAACGGATGAGAGGGAGTTCCAGGTAAGGAGGGATGAAATATTCCACTCTATCGTGGGATATGACAGTCACGAATATACGCTCAAGCAAGGAGTGGGCATTCCACACCAGTCCATCGTATGAGCAGAAATATCCGTAGCTAGCTCCTCCCAGAGCAAACTCTATGAACTCCGTGCAGAGATGGAAGCGCAGAGGCATCGCTACGAGCTAAGATGGAGAGACGTTTATCTCAGAATCAGAGTCATCCTCCTCCTCTTCAGGTTAGAAATATTAATTTTATATTTTTAGCTAATTTAAATTTTATAAATTTATTTATATTTTGTTGCTATGTTGTCATTCGCTTCTTGTTTTATTGTAGGATCTGGACGATGGCAACTAACCTTCCTAGATTGGATTGGGGTAATTGTCATTTGACCGGCATATTTTGTATTTTTTGTTTTTATGTTTTGTATGTTGTCATTTAATTGTTTGTTTTTCCTCTTTTGTGTACAGTTGTACATAATAAATTTTATAATTAAATTTCGTATTATTTTGTTATATATAAATGAACATTTTTATTCTATTTTATTTGAAAAAATTTCTATTATATGTGCATGTAATATAGATGTAATTTAAATTATAACAAAAAAATTGATTGAGAAATAAATATTTAAAAATAAATAATATAAATAATAAATGAATTTAAATAAATTAATAAAGAGTAATTAAAATAATTAAAAAATAACAATTTTTTAAAATTAAATAATCTTATTGCAACCGTTATATGTTGTCACTAATGAGAGATAATATTAGACAACAAAATAAAAAAAATGATAATTAATAAAAATAAAAAAGTTAACTACCTTTTGTAACTGTTATAGATAGTTGCTATTGTACACCAAATGGTCACTAATGTTTTCCCGCCACTTAGACAGGACTGGTGCCATTTTGTAGGAAGATACTACATAAGCAGTCATTAATTGTCCCAGGATAAATTCATCGGCAGTCATTATTTCGATCGCTAATACTATGACGACCGTTATGACAATCGCTAATAGTTTTTAATGATGACACATTTGCGACTCACATATCGCCAAGCGGTCGCTAATAAGTTTTAGCGACCGCTAAAAGGTAGTCATTAAAATCCTAATTTTTAGTAGCGAGTGAACAAATTTACTCTCATATATCATATTTACCATACTTTCTATTTTCTATTAACATGATCAAAATTGGCATTTTTTTAAATCAATTTAATTTAGTTTTTAATTTTAAACATGTGTTCAAGACATAAAATATTATTTATAAAAATCAAATTAAATCAAATTTTTATTTTAAAATTGAATCAATTCTTAAAATGAAATGTTTTCAAACAAAGTACAAGTTTAACATAATTTTTTAAACTTTACATTAGTTTTTATTATTTTTTTTGGGGTAACTATATGTTGGTTCAAAAATTGGTATTTCCTGAGTTCTAGGAGATGCAGTAGAAAAATAGAGTGTTTATATTTGATTTTATTTAATCTAATAGTTTTAATTTAATTTAATTAAAATTATTTTTAAAATAAAATTTAAAATTAAAAAGTCTAATTAAAATATAATTAATACAAAATATAAAAAATTATATATCATTAAAGTATAAATAAATATCTTCTATTTTTTCACTGTAACACAAGCAACCAAAAGGAAAAATGATACCGACTTATCTGATTTAATTAGAGCCTTAAGTTTTATGTTAGTGGACGTTATTGGTTTCGGATGAAGTTAAATTGCATTGGGTATTGTTTGGATATAAATCATGCATTCCGGAAGATCATTGATATTATGGTTGGAAATGGACGGCAAAGTTGTCGCGTCTCGTTTGTTTATTATTATTATTATTATTATTTTTTTTTTTTTTTTCAAATACGATATGTTATTTAAGACTTGACGCTAAGAGATAATAGACATTAACATATAAGCAAGATTAAGCATACGGCACCCAAAAATCGAATAATAAAATATTTTATTATTATTTATTAAGTTATTATTTAATATTTTAATTTTATTTAGTTATTTTAAGAATAAATTAAACTTAAAAAAATATTTATTTTTTTCTAAATTTTATTTTAACTTTACTTATAAATCGTCTTGCTTTACCCTTAAATTTTTACATTATCTTACTTTGTTCAATTTTGTCAATTTTTTTATTGAAAAAATGGCATACACCTATTATGTACAAAATAATAATAATAATAATAATTTTGCATTTTCTATAGATTTACTTTAATAATAACTGACAAAAGACAGCGAAGATGATTTACATGTACAAATGAAAAGTTGAGCCCATTTAAAGTACAAATCATGGAATAAGGTTAATAATTAAGTATATGGATACTAAATATAATTTTTTTAGTTTAATAAATTATAAAAAAAATATGAAATAAATAATATAAATTTAATTTAGAAACTAAATAAAATTAATTAGATGAACTCTGAATTTAATAGCCGATTGTAAAATTGCCTCAGCCGTCATCCACCCCTTAATTCGAGTCATCCTCCTCGGAACTTGAATATTGTTTGTACTCAAATAAATAAATAAATAAACCTCAAGAGGCAATGCTATATATCAAATGAGAAAACATATTCAGCATTTCCTAGAATTTGTTTCTTATGGGGTGGTCAGTTGTTTATCTTATATGCCTTTTTTTATTAAAATTTATTTTTTAAAAAATTTATAATTTTTAGAGTTATTAATTGCATTCATCAAAAGAATAAAAAAATATGTCTATTTCAATAAAAGTTAAAAAATAAAAAAATAACATTTTTTTGGTTAATTTTTTTATCCATACAAATAATTTCTATCAAAACATACATGAATTTATTGATTTTATTTTTATGAATATAATTAACACACTCAAAAAACTTAATCTTCAAAAAAAATAAATTTAGTAAAAAAATTATATAAGATGAAAAGTAGTTAATTTTAGTTTTTTTTAAAGATTTTAAATCATAACTAAAATTGATAATCGTTATTTTTATAAAAAATTAACTAAATCGATTAGGGTTAGAAAAATAATTAAATAATTTTTTTAAATATAATTATTTCAATTAAAAAAATTCAAATTTTAAATGAATTGTTCAGGGTCGTACAAGAGAAGCCTAAGCTGCACCCACGTAGAACAGCTGTTTGTTTGTTTGTGTCTTTTTTTCCTTTTTGGTAATTCGAAAAGTTGTTTGTTCGTTAGTGTTGTTTAGTCTGAAAATGACCCCTTTTTTTCATCTCTTTCCCTTACCCTATTTTTGGACTCATTTGTTGAAATTTTGATGGGTGGGAAGAAAATTGGTTGGAATATGTTGCTCCTTACAAGTAAGAAGAAACATCTAAATACACCATCAGTGTAGTCTACTTAGGACATTCACGTTAATTATTTTAAACTCTATTATTATGTTTCTTTAAATAAAGAAGCAAGAATGAAAATTACTCTATATTAGTATTTCTATTTATTTTTTATTTAAAAAAAATTTTAGAATAACTTTTTAATATATAAAAACTACACATTCTTTATTATAAAAAATTATTTACAAAATCTTTACCCTTAAATAAAAAATCTCTAATCCATACCAAACAGAAGCGGTTATGAATGCCATTAGAATAAGACAATATTATAGCTCAATTAACAATGTATTAATAAGTCTATTTGCGTTTCGTTTGGTAACCAGCTAGTATACTTTAGGCAAAATTTGCTTCCGAAACGTAATTCAGAAAACTATCAGACCAACACATATTCATGAAAGTAGATTTCTTTTGAGTTTCTAACAAGTAGCCGCACACTTTTCACACAACAAGAATTCAAAAACTTTAATTCTTAGTATTTTTTACCAAATCAAAGCGCGGTCTTACTATAGGTTACTTGTGAAGTGACTAGTTTGTCTATATGGCTTTGCTTGTTTCATAGCGCTCCACTTGTGACTTCAAGTATGTGGCCCTTTTTTAGTACTTGATTATAACAACTACTAACCATAATTCTAACAATCTTTACCGAAATTCATTGTGACTTCAAGTATGTGACTATTTTTTAGTACCTGATTATAACAATTACTAACCACAATTCTAACAATCTTTACCGGAAGCATTCGTTGCGCATGAAAATTATGTGATAGTCACTACTTTGTGAGGGAGATTGCTCTCGTGAGATCTAGAGTGATGTTAACCCTATGACATCAAAATTATGAGTCGTCGACCAGAATTGGACGATTTATAATAAAAATAAATTTAAAATTTTTTGCTTAGAATTTTTAAAATTGGTTATGAATTATGCGATGAAGATTAGATGATTTTTAACATTAATGTCATGAGACTAACATCCAAGTGATGCTAATCTCTCCTCTTTCGTTCTCACATTTTGAACAACACTTGCAAAATCAAGAATTTGTTAAAACAAGAACAACTTTATTTAGTGATAATTTTATGATAATAACATGATATTAGTAAATAATTTTTTTTTTTACCTATTGATAAAATAGTTGAATTGTATAAAGCTCAAGATATTATTTGTATTTATAAATTTAAAATTAAAAAATTTGGTTTTAATTATTTAAGAAAATTATTCAAATATAATTCTACTAATTTAGATATGAAATTAATTATTGATTAGAGTAAGTTAACGTGAATGATTTTGATGAATTCAAAATCATTACAAAAAATATTTATTTGAAATTTTTCTTAATTGTGAATTCACTTTTTTAAAAAAATAATGACACTAGCTCCGTTTGGAGCATTTTCTTTTTAATTATCTACAAATTTCATTAAAATTTAAAATTTTTACACATTACACAAATTACAAAAAAAATTTCTACTCAGTATATAAATTACGAAACTATAACTTTTATAAATTTAAATAAATTTTATAAACAACTCCAAACATCTAATGTCATGTTGATATTAATAAAATATTTTATATTATTGTTGATTACATATATAAACTTTTACTCTTATTTTTTTTATTACAAGTTAATTTTAAATACGTAAATTTAAAATTCTTAGTTTATGCAAGTGGTTTGGAGAGAGCACAAATTTCCTGTAGCGAGTAGTTGAGGTGAAAGTGAGAGTACTATTCCATTTATGGGCACAACAAAAAAGGACCTGAAATGGCAAAGCAATTAATTAAAGTATTTGTGAGGGGTTTTGATAGGATGGTCTGCAATAAGGGCGGACGCACATTAGGGCGAGTGACAGCGCCGCTACTATTGACTTTGTGAAATTTGACTTGGATTTGACCCAACACCTGAACTTGGCTTAATTTTTAATTAAAAAAATTTTAATCAATACCTCAGTTCAATTAATTTATTTATTTTTTCTTTAACTCTATTTGATTTATTGTGCATGTTTGAGTTGAGTTCAATCATCTTTTCATAAACAAGTTTCAAAATTGAATTTTTCTATAAGTAAATTCTAAAACCGGCAATCTCATCTCCACCAAGTAAGTTCTAAAACTGGCAATCTCATCCCCACCGAAAAAAATTTTTGAGTCCACCATTGTCTGCCATCACCGTCATCATTATTCATCACCCAGCTAGCTGCAAGGTGTCCATGTGTCATGGTGAGACAAACATGCATGCAAGATCCAGGTAAAGGATACGAGGTAGGCGCAAACCCTACTCCTATCTTGTCACTTTAGGAAACATATCGCATATGCTATGGTCTCGCATATCAGTCTTTATTTGTTGATATCACATGGACATACCATATTCTTAGTTCAAAAAGAAAAAAAAAAAAAAAATAATAATAATAATAATAACCATTTGTGAAAAAGACCAATGCCGAAAGCACACTCCCCTAGTGGATATTTTGGTAGCCATACTTCATGTGCACGTGCTGCCGAGAGGAGGGAATCGAACTGGAAAGAGTGGCAGACTGATAATAACTCTCCTGTTAATTGTGTCATATCGATCTAATGAGTAATTGGATTAAAATTTAATAATTTAAAAATATTTATATATTTTTAAATAAATATATAATAACATATTTAAATCTTTAAATTCTAATTTAACAATCAAAAAATATTGTCATAGACTAACATTAAACTTGACGTCAACTCCTCCAAATTCATAGAAGCGTGGAAATATGGTATAAATATAGGATACGGCACTACATGGAATTTGATCAATATGTGTATTTGTTTATATTTTATTTTTATTACATTATATAATGAAAATTTTTTAATCAAATTGTGAGAATCAAAATGCTCATTTTATTCTCATAATTTTCATATTGGTAATCAAACAAAGTTTTCATCCGTATTCTATTCTCATTTTTAACTCTTAGGTTATTTTGATATGTGAGAATTGAATGAAATATTGGTATAAAATTCATTTTCATTTTAACATATTCTCATATTTGGTATTAAAAAATTAAGTTAAAATGCTATTTCATAGGAGTAGTCATTCGCACATTAAGTAAAAAAATTCCATAATTTAAGTGATTGAATTACCATTTCATTATAATTAAAATTTAATCCAAAAATTGAAAGAAATAAAAAAAAGGCAACTATTTTGTAATATAAAATTTCACTCAATTAGTCCCTCGAGTTATAAAATGATCATTTTATCTCATAACTTTATTTTCAAACTAGATCAGAACCCGAGTTGTAAAATGACTATTTCACCTCTAAGTTCATTTTTTTTTTTAAATTCATATTTCAGCCTTTGAAAAACTAATAAAAATGTTTTTTTTATATTACTTAATAACTAAGTAAAATTTTGGTATGATCTAAACTCATATTTTAAAATGACCATTTTATTCTTAGGATCATTTTTTTGCCCAAATTTACATTTTAAACTTCCTAAAAGGTTAAAAAATAATTATCGATGTGTTTCTTAAAACCTAATAAAATTTTATCTCAATTCGAACTCAAATTATAAAATAACGATTTTACCCATGGATCATTTTTTTTTGTCCAAATTCAAATTTTAAATTGCTCAAAAGATTAAAAAAAATAACATTGACATATTTCATAATAATTAAATAAATTTTAATGCGATCTAAATTCAGATTATAAATTAACTATTTTGTTAGTTTCCAACGAGTACCCGCATACTTCCCACACAACAAAAATTCAAAAACTTTGTTTTTTGGTATTTTCTACCGAATCAAAGCGATCTTATAGCAGGCTATCAGCGAAGTGACGAATCTATTTATACGGCTTTACTCGTTCAACGAGGCTCTACTCGCGATGTTCAGCTATCTGCCCCTTTTTAATACCTGAATATAATAATTATGAACGACAACTCTAATAATCTTTACTGTAAGCATTCATTGGGTGTGAAAACTATGTCATAGTCACTACTTTGCGAAGGATATTGTTCACATGGGATCCAGGGTAATGTTAGTCTCTTGATATTAAAATTGTGAGCTAATAAATCAAAATTAAATGATTTATAATAAAAATAAATTTAAAATTTTCTGCTCAAAATTTTTAAACTTATTTATGTTATCAATCATTTAATTAAGATCAGATAATTTTCAATATTGATGTCATGGGAATAACATCCAAGTGATGTTAGTCTTTCCACTTTCGTTCTAGTGTTTTAAACAACACTTGCAAAATCAAGAATTTGTTAAAAAAAATTATTTTAGTTATAATTTTATGATAATAACATGATATTATTAAATAAGTTTTATTTTTAGCTAGTGATAAAATGGTTGAATTGTATAAAGCTAAAGATTGTATTTGTCTTTATAAATTTGTATTAATTATTTAAGAAAATTGTTTAAATATAATTCTACTAATTTAGATATGAAATTAATTATTGATCAGAGTATATATAAATTAAAGCGAATGATTTTGATGAATTCAAAATCACCACAAAAATTATTTATTTTAAATTTTTTGTAATTATGATTTCACTCTTTTTTTAAAAAAAATGACACTAGCTCCGTTTGGAGTAATTTTTTTTTTAATCTTTACAGATCTCTTTAAAGTTTAAAATTTTTTTACAAATTGCATAAAAAATGAGAAAAATTTTCTACTCACTACGGAAAACTTTTATAAATTTAAACAAATCACTATTGGAGAAAGGCGAGCGATCGCTAAATATGTTATAGCAACCGCAATAAGTATTAGCGACCGCTAGCGGTCGTCATTACCCCATCGCTAAAAAGTATTAGCGACCCCACGAGCAGCCGCTAAAGTTTTAGCGACCGCCTGAAATTTATTTGAGAAGCTTTTAGTGACCGCTAATAATTTTCCGTCTTTTTTGATCCAATACCCGCCAAATGGCGGGAAATTATTAGTGACCGCCTATTGCATATTAGTGACCGTCTATTGCATATTAGCGACTGCTTTTAGCGGTCACTAATAATTTAATAATTTTTTTTTAA
>JAVXUM010000037.1:11703526-11714024 GCA_035590655.1 Pouteria glomerata
ATAGCGTGAGCACACGCCGTTCGTGCTCACGTCCCTACAGATGTTAATGCAGGACCCACGCAGGATGCATAGGGTGATCCCATTGCCGGCTAGAAGAAATGGACTATTATGGGCCAGTCTGTATTTTATTATATGCATTTTTGAAAATTTCTGTTGTATAAATGAGACAGTATAAATTATGATGTAGTGTATAACTTAAATTTATTTTAGATTACTGGTGGATAAAACTTTAATTTTCTAAATTTATATTTTAGTTGGATGATTTTACAGACTTTAGATGTGGGTCCTACTACGCAGCCGTTGTGTATGCTCTGATGCTATGACCATTTACTCATAATTTGCATGTTTATCACTCACTCCTCGGGTCCTCGGATCTGGGGTGTGACAGATTCAAAACTTTCAAGGGCAACAACTCAACAATAAAAGATAATTAACTATAATTTTGACAATTGAGATACAATTCGGTGTTTGTATCATCAAGAATTTAAAAACCTCAATGAATCTTTGTTCACAGTGTACACAGGATTATTCCTACCTACTTTAGCAACCTTAGTACTTAGTTCTTAGGTAGGCACCCTAGCCATGATCTCCTATAACATTTCTATCATCTAATCCCCAGGGCATAACATCATCATGGAATTCTATTTTTTTTTTTTTACATCATCGCAGTGAAATATAAGCCTCATCATACTTTGTCCAATTCTTATAAGTCTTTAAGAACCTATGCCTCATCAAATGACTCATACCCACTTTCTGTATGAAATGATATCTATTAATACACTTTCTACATAGACAATTGATCGATTGTTGATCTAATGGATAGGTGTACGCAATGAACTCTTCAATCATATGAACATATCGAGATGACAACCTATTCAGTAAGTCAATCTAAGTCTTGTCCATCCCTTCAACCCCATGTGTTATAAACCGTACTAAACAAGTGAACGAACGAAATGTGTTTATCTAATTTAGCAATGAAACCTACATGCATGTTCTTTTCAGAAAAACCTAAAAGCTTCGCACTAAAGGGTGGTTGGTCCTGTTTTATTCAGGAATGCACAATCCAACTCTTACTCAGCACCTCAAACACCCCGTTTTATTGTTAGATGAAACTTTAGCAGCATCTCTGCGTAGTTCTCCAAGTACATAACACAGAAAACGTTGTATTCTAACGTTTGTATATGTACCCAAAGAACAACAGGAGTAGCTACATGAAACCTCCCCGATAGAAAATTAGCATTAGCAGTGGAATTGAGTTAAGGATGGATCATTACATTCTTAAATCGTCTGAACTGGACAATTCAAGAATCATATACATTAATTTATGTATCCTTGTGATAAGAACAACGAAATAGGTCGTAGAAGACCACCTTGTCGCATCATTGATAACCATATCGACTCTTTCAATACGATTCTCGAATGAGTCTAAGTATATTTGAAAAAATAAATGCAAGTTCCATATTATATTTAAGCATAATTTAACCCTCAATAAATTTTAACCCTAAGTAAAAGTAGCACTAATTACTAATGCAAATTGTAACACTAACGGTAAAACTTAATGAATTGTAACACTCTTTGAATTTTATCTCTAATTATATTTAAGCATAATTTCATTTGAAATTAATACTAACCAGTAATGAATTTAAACCTTAACTAAAAATAACACTAATTACTAATTCAAAATTTAACACTAATCTCAATCCCTTAACAATCTTTACGAGTCATTGAATTTTATCCATAATTATATTGAAGAATAAATTAATTTGAAATTAATTTTAACCCTAACTACAAGTAATATCAATTACTAATTCAAATTTTAACCATTAACGGTCTTTACCACTAATTGAATTTAGCCCTAATTAAATTTAAGCCTGATTTTATCTGGCAATAATCTTAATAATAATTAATTTAAACATATAAATTTGACATTAATTTTAACAAAAATTAACTTTTTTATGTAATCTATTTTCTATATAATAAGTGAAAATGTAATTTTGGGTTTTAATGGCCCTTTTTGAGCTAATATTTCCAATTATGAATATTTTATTTTTTATTATCATTTTATTTATTTCTATTTTTATTTTTTTATTTTTTAAAGAATAACAATGGAAAGTCTTTTTGGAACTTTTTTTTTTCTATTTGGACTTTCTTCCTATTTAACATTTATTGTCATTTTGCCCATTCAGTATCTTTTTTGGTTCTTTTTAAGAGTTATTTTTTTTCTATTTTTAATTTGATTTTTTTCAAAATTACAATTTTCTTATTTCCATTCTATCTTTTATATATATACTCAATATAATTAGCCATAATACACTTTTTGTAACAGCCCGGGACCCATACCGCTAGCACGATATTATCCGCTTCCTGGATCCACGCTTACGTGGATGGCACACAGCACCCGGGCACTGCAGCCACTCGACTCGTCATGGTTTTGGTTCGGCGAGGGCTACACCAGTGCCCCCCCAAAACGCGTTGCACTAGGGAGAGGTTTCCCCACCCTTTATTAGGCGTGGTTCGTTTTCCTCCCCAACCGATGTGGGATCTCACAATCCACCCCTCTTGGAGGCCCAGTGTCCCTGCTGGCACACCGATTTGACACCGGCTCTGATACTATTTGTAAAAGCCCGGGACCCATACCGCTAGCACGATATTGTCCGCTTCCGAGATCCACGCTCACGTGGACGATACACAGCACCCAGGTACCGTAGCCACCCGACCCGTCACGGTTTTGGTTTGGCGAGGGCTATCCCAGTACCCCCCCAAAACGCGTCGCACTAGGGAGAGGTTTTCCCACCCTTTATTAGGCGTGATTCGTTCTCCTCCCCAACCGATGTGGAATCTCACACTTTTAATATACATATTCTTATCAATTTTTTTGCCCTTATTTTATATTTTTTTATTCTTCAAATATTGTTACGTTTTTTTTTTTAATAATAAGATATAATGCACTTTCAACATAATATTTTAATTTTTCAAATGCATTCAGATCATTAGAGTATATATCTAGGATTTTATGTTCACCTAATATTTATCTATAATTTTTTATTTTAAAATTTTGTTTTATTGCACCAAATTCTTACTCCAAATACACTTATTTTTTTAATTTTTAGATTTTTTTTAAGAAGCTCAAATATTTTTTTTAGCTATTTTCTCCTTTTTAAATTATTTTATTTATTATTTAATTTTTTTCTCACTAATATCAGACTTTCCATGAAGGAAATAGGAAGGGACACAAATATAAATTTATTCTCTTATTTAGGTTACGATGGAAAACATAAGGAAAAATTAATGAAGGTTAGAAAATTTAAAAATTATTTTATTGTAGTTTTTAATCCATTCATATAAAGATAGAATATTTTTCATAATTATTTTCTTTATATCTTTTATTATTTTATTTGATGTTTAATCCACTTAGGGTGTATTTGGCTTAGTAATTTATCATGAAAAAGAGAATGGGATATAAATGTAAAAACTCTCTCTTATTTAAATTATGACAAAAATGCAAGAAATTAATTGATTAAATTAAAGAATTTAATATATTAATAATATTTTTGTTTTTTCTATTTTGAAATTAGCTCAAACATAAATGTATATAGTTAGAATTTTATATTCTTTCTTTTCTATCCAAATCATTTTTTTACTTTATTTATCTTTTCCATGTCTAAATTTTCTCCAAATATAACTTTAATAAATATATATATTTGATACCTTTTTTTTGAAAAGTATATATATTTGATACTAACGCACGCTTTGGATGGGTATTATTCACTAGTTAATTGATAAATTTAATCACATTTGCACACAAGATAAAAAATTTAACTTGTGAGGTATATATTATTATTTTTTGTGGAAAAATTATATTTCCTTAAGAAACTTATATAAACACACATCAGCAAGAAAGAATAGTGCATTAGCAGCACAACAACTTTGCTTGGTTAGATCCATGAAATGACTGGACAGTCAACAAAGTTTAATCTCAAAAAAAAATTAAATTAGAAAATTGCAATTGGAACCCAAATAAAAATTGAGCAAACATATATACAATGCCAAAACCAAAATTAATTTAACTACCAAGCAAAACAAACAAGCAAAAAATAAGAAAAAATAGCAAAGAATCAAAGCCAATAATTACAAGATAATTAAGCAAAAATCAAGCTAAAACCAATAATTGCCAAAAACATCCACTCAAAACCCAAAATCAAAAACTAACACATAATCACCAAAACCTAACAATTATTGGCTCAAAGCCAAAATTAATCTAAACCTAAGAGAAATAAAAACAAACAACCACAAATACACAGCTTAAACTTGCATACAAATGAAGAATAATAGGTGGTCGTTTTCCATCAATCCGTGGGATTAAAATGGAGAAGAAGAAAGGGACAGAAAGAGATAGAAAGAAAGTGGGAGAGAGGAGAGGAGAAATGTGAGGTTACCTCAGCTGGAGTAACGATCGCCAGCCAAGTAGTGGAATGAGGCTCCAAAATTATTTGAGCCATGGAATAGAATAGAGAAAGTAAGAAATATAGAGTAAGGGAGAGAGAGAGAGTGAAATCTGCCGCTCACGAGAAGGGAGGTGGGTTTTTGGTGGGAAAATAAGTGGCTTTTACTAGTCGTCTCTTGGCAATCGTCCACTTCCTATAGGGGGTTGTGTATTGTGGCTTTCTGGACCACTTGAAGGTGGTCAAGTATTTCTATGGCCTCCTAAACCTAGAATTATTATAATGATTGAGATCACGATAAACTACAAAGTCATTTGAAATGGCAACATCTAGACTCCTAAGTTTGGACTACATAAAAATTAGCTTAAGGATGTGCTCTTTTATCTAAATTTGGCTATCATACCTCAGACTCGTAAAGTTATTCATAAAAGATCCAACTTCAACTTTATTAGATACATGGTATCTTTGTTCCACAGTATCAAGAAGCTCCCTTGCACTGTAGGTCTTAGGTAAACTACTTAATAGGTACTCAGAAATAGATCTCTTTATGGCAATAAGATATAGCCGATTAAACCTCTCCCACGTTGCTTGAAACTCTTTCTTAGAAATTCTACTATAAGCAGTGAGTATAGCTTGTGCAGCCTTCTTCAAGGACAAATCCATATCTGTTATTCCTAAAGCAAACTCATTGTCTTACTTCTATTGCTTATAATTCGAGCCATTTAATAGCACAACCGTAGTGACATTATTATTAACTGCAGAAAGAACTATACATGCAAACACAAGAGGTAACAAATTAGTTGAATATAAGTAATAAACAATCCATATGCTTTAAACATAATTAAGCATAAAAATTAATAATAGAGGTAACCTGGTGCATCATTGTTGTCTCTTTTTTAGGCAGATAGTACAACATGCTATGAGATCGCTCACGGCTAACTACCAATGAGACCCAAATATTTAAGAAATTAATACCCTTTGGGTTGACCATCCTCTTAAAAATAAACATTCTCAAGTCAATCACTAAAAATCATCCGTGTCATTAAAATATTCAATAACCCCTTTTGGGCAGGTAATTACATGTAATAATATAATAGATATTGTCATATTTTACATATCAATAGATGTACCTCTTTAAGCAGTAGCACCTATACCAATCTATAAATCTTAATATAACACTCTTTTATTTGAACTGTCCTATGTTACTTCTAGCATCCCAGGGGTATGCTTATAATCACATCCATATTGGTATTTACATATCTAAATATACCAAATGTTCTCATAAATAACATATATGTTGTTAAATCCATACAAAAAAAAAATTCGTTGAAGAAAATTCACATAAAACGACCATTTGGGCTTTTTAGGGATATTACATGAGAGAGCACAATTTATATACATTTTTTAAATTATGAATTGTGTGCTAAGTTTAGAATTTCAACAACAAAGTTGGCATTAGAGAGAATTATCTAATCATAATAGGTCTATGACAATCTATAGCATCTTAAGCTAATGATTACAATTGACCATGAAAAACAAAATGAACCTTAATACTTTGGAAGTATAACCAAATGAACCTTAATACGTTTGAGGAGACTCATTCTACCATATTTCATATTGGCATTGGTATTTCCATAAGGAAGCTTGTCCAAATCCACCTCACATGCCTAACCAATGTGTAGGGTCACAACAAAAAAAAATATACACTGCATCTTTTACTTTTAGCCAAGTAAAGTTCGACCTGATTTTCTATAAAATGTGATTTGCCATTTTTTTTCCAAATTTTGATACAAAATTAGCTAGATTTTCATGATTTTATGCATTTAAATCATACAACTACAGTATATAGAAATCAAGGAACATAAATATGATGATTTTAAGGGCCAAAAAGAAAATTATTTGAATTTTCAAGAACCTCAAATTTGTCTATGATGGTTAGGATTCTAAAACTCTAATTTTAAATGTATAAAACTCACATGAATAAGTTTGTACAAAGGAATATTAATATATGATCTAAATGAATTTCCATGCACAAAACAATAAGTTTAGTTCATCTTTATATGAATCTAAGTTACTGTCTAGGGCAAACTTTGTACAAACTTTTCTCCTACCACAATTATAGTTAAATCACATGCCATATATGAAAATTTTTCTTATTTTGAGAGAAACAAAAGCCTCTTATTTATTTTCAAAAAAGATTTATTGATTTTCTGGATTAAATCATTCAAGATCTCAGATTTAAACTTGAAAAATACATGAATGAATATATTGATTAATGGGTTTTGAATCCCTAATCCATACACAATGGCATTGATACGACATGAAAGATTTATAATAAAATTGTACATAAATTTAGAAATATCAAAAATAGATATTTAATAATGTGAAAGCATTTACTCTATGATCCTTGAATGCAAACGGAAGAGGTATTCAAGATTTAAATTAACTTTTGCGCTATAGATCTTTCTTTCTATACTCTAGGTCTCTATGACAATTTTTATGGAAATAATACTATCTGTCTAGGGTAGAGAGGGGACGTACAATATATTTATATAGCATAAACGCTAATCTCATGAGACCCTCCCATAAAAAGGCCTACAGTTTGCTCCTTAGGTTCACACTGTTAACCGTCCAACAACATAATTAATATTCTAATAGGTGTATAGAAGCCTAATCTATATAGATCATTTCTTAGTTGGACTTATCCAAACTTTAAACTTAGGTTTGACCCACTTTGTTAAAATTAAAATTCAATTAATGTGCATTCTTAATTTAAAGAAAAAGCTAACATGTCATACTTAATTTCTTAAATATTATAAAGGAAACTATTTTCATACTAGAACGCAAAAATCAAATAAAAGTTATAAAAGGTGTTAGGGATAAAACTCTAAATTGACAAATTCATAGTCAAACAGAGTCTTGTAACTTCTAGACTTAAGTGTAGGCTAAGAGATTAGAGTCTTGAGTCAGAAAGAAGTATAGATGTCTCAGAACAATATATAGATAAGCTTAAGAGTCCACAAATAGCAGAACTGAACTAGAATACAAATTATACGAGATGGCCGTGGGAAGGGTACGAGTCTCTGCAAGATAATACTGAGAGTGAGATTCTGTAGTTTGGTTATGCGAGAAGGCTGCGGGATCTTCACAGAAAGGTTACGCGAAGGTCACGGGAGTAACATTCCTGCGAAGTGTGCAGTTTAGCATTCGAGGTTGATGTTTCAGAAGCCTACGCATCCTAAGTTTGATATATACACATGCTAGACATGTTTAGAGTTTAACATAGAGAGAACATTTGTTAGAGAGTGATTTAGATTGATTAATAGTTCTCTTATTCACTTAACCAATAGTTTGTGCATTTGATTCGAAAGAGTTTAAATTTTTGAGAGTTGAGGATTCAGTAAAGTTGCCAAAAATTCAATATTGTGCCTTCAAAAAGTCGAAGAGATTTCACTAAGAAGTTGGTAAATGGAGGAGTCAAGCAAAAGTCAACAACATAAGGTCAAGGAGTCAATTTATTGAGAGGTTGACCTTTGTAACCAATGTTTTTTTTGTTTAGTGAAAGTTTTTGAGGTTTTTCCTTATTTGGGCTTTCTTGTTATATTTGTGCCTCTACTTGTTATTTTGTTAATTGCTTGGTATATCTAGCTTGTAGTAAAATTCTCAAAAGGATATTATTGTAATAAAATTATATCTTGATATAAAATTTTATTTAAAATAATTGGCCCAAATTATTGTAATTGTTTTTTGTAAAAGAATTATAGTTGCATAGTATTATATATATAAATCTATATAAAATATTAAAAGAATGTTTTTCTCGTTGTTATTTTCCTTTATTCTAATTATTATTTTCTCTTCTTCTCTCTTTTCATTCATTTTTTTTTATTTTTTTATTCCACATTGCTAGATGATCAGAAGTTCACCTGTTTTTTTTTTTTTTTGGTTATAAAATCAATAAAGTTGTGACATTTAATTTTAATTAATGTGAAAATGAGCCCATGAGTTTTTACAATGGACCCACTTGCTTATTAATGCTTATTATTCACTATGTTGTAAAATTTGCTTATTTCAAATGCATTGAGAATTAAATTAAAAAACCAAAAGGAAAAATGACTAAATAAGAATTAAACTTGGGAAAATGTGTAAAAATTATCTCTCACAATAACTGTAATGACCCTTACATTTTATATATTATTTTATTTATAAGATATTGAGCTATGACTTATATACTAATTGATGTGATTAACTTGATGCATGAGTTAATTCGGTTACTAGATTTCTGTTCGAGATAGTCGTGTCAAAATTTGGGCTTGGTATTAATTTTGGCTTTGTCATGGCCACCTTATACTTCTTCTTGTCGCTTGGCGTGGGTATGCATGCGCACAACCCTTCTTTTCCCCACAGGCACAGCTCATCTCAGATATGTCAGTGTAAGTTGTTTCCTCTTTCTTTTGGTTTTTGGCTGAAACTTAACTCTCATTAATTTACTGCCCACCTTATGTCTAAGTCTACTTCCTAGCCACATCGTAACCCATTTGCACATGGTTTCCTTCATGGTAAAGGATTTCATGGTGTATATATATGTGTGTGTGTGAGGTGTATTCAGAAAATTTTATAAAGGAACCAATTGTTAAAAGGTGAGTGGTGAGAGTGTGTTCTTCTTCCTCAAATTTAGCCTCTCTCTTCATCTTATACTCAAATTAGAGTAGGGAGAAGTGTATTGTGAGAGTTGGTTTAGTGTTACATATCCACTAAGAGGAACGTTTTTTTCATAATGGCTGGCCTTTTAATTTTTCTGTGAATTCGGAGTCATTTTATATTTTAACTCTTATCTTTTCTTTTTTTTTTTTGTAAATATTTTATTAATTTTAACACTTTGTCTATTTTTTGTTGAATAATATTAAAATGAATTACTTTATTCAAATTTCATTAAAATAAAATTATTTTTAATAGATAATAATATATTATCATGATATTTTTTTACCCAAATTAAAATAATAATTCGTGATTAAAGTGATTTATTCATTAAACTAAAATGATTTTTCAATGGGTAACAATCATATATTAAAATAATTATTTTATAAAAATTAAATTAATTATAATTAAGACAATAATTTATTGTTAAAATGATTTGTTATAAAATTATAATTAACTTATTCTTAAAATGATTTATTGTATTATATTAATTTACTAAACTAATATAAAATCTATTTTACTAAATTCAATTAAGTTTATAAAAAATTTAATAAAATTATTTATCTTAAACAAAATCACATTATTAAATATGTTTTCTATTTTTATTTTGAAGAAAAATACGAGATCTGACAACAAAAACAGTTGTATATAAAAAATAAAAAATAAAAAATACCAAAAGGGCTCCTATGATTCCGTTATTCATAATTTTTCAACATTACCCCAAAATTCGGATTCTAAATCTGAATTAATTAAGTTGAGATGGCATTTTCCTCGATGAATTAATTAAGTTGAGATTTATTTTATCCCAATAAAAGTATTAAATTTCACTGCCAAATTCACTGCAAAGGGAAGTTTTTATTTTAGAGAAAAGTGAGTAATGGAGAGTAATGAAAAAATTTTACTTTTTTTTTTTCATTATCCTGTAAAATATATCTTTATTTTTGTGTAAAATCTTAAGCAATGTTCTTCTATAAATAATTATAATAAACATTATAAAATAATAATTTATTTGATCAAATTAAAATTAATTAATTATTAATTATTTTATGACAATAATACTTAATAAATAATAATTTATTTTATTAAAATATTTTATAAAATGATAATTATGTCTCATAAATAATAATTTACTAAATTATGTATTGCATTATTATAATTTATTAAAATCAATAATTTATTTAAATAAACTAAAAATAATTGTTTTATTAAATCATTTTATCAAAATAAAACAATTTAACAAATACTAATTAACTATTAAAATTAATTACTATTGAAATATTAATTTATGATAAAATTATTTTTTATAATTAATATTTTTATTTAAAAGTATATATTTTAACAATATATTTTTTATTAAAATT
>JAVXUM010000037.1:11735146-11745829 GCA_035590655.1 Pouteria glomerata
GACCGTTGTGTATGCTCTGATGCAATGACCAGTTATTCATAATTTGCATGTTTATCACTCACTCCTCGGATCCTCGGTCTGGGGCGTGACAGAATGGGAGCCATGGATGCCCCAGTGCAGAGTGCGGAGGTAGAGCACAGTGCGGTGGCTGAAATGCCACCTATGCCCCATGGTGAAGCGGTGCCACCTGCAACACCAGCAATTCCTCCACCTACCACCGGGGACGCTGGGGCCTTTTTGCAGCAACTGGCCATGCGATGGTCACAATGGCTGGAGGGGCAGGGGCAGCACCCCAAGCACAAGTCTAAGTGGGTGCCACCAAAAGCAACTTGGAGCAATTTCAGAGGATGAAGCCTCCGAGTTATGATGGTGTGGCTGACATCGAGGTGGCAGAGCACTTCCTGGATGAGTGTGAGAAAATCCTGGAAGCTTTGGAAATTGTGGACCCGACCACTCGCATTACTCACAATTTTCCAATTGGTGGGACGGGCTTCTACTTGGTGGAAAAGTATTAAAGAAGGTCAGAGGCATGTGGGGCTGTCGTGGGAACAATTCAAGGAGAAATTTCATGATCACTTCTTTCCACAATCCTTGTGAGATGCCAAGCGGGAAGAGTTTACCAGCCTCATCTAGGGCAACAAGACGGTACTGGATTATGAGCGACAGTTTATGGAGTTGTCCAAGCATGCCCTGGAACTCATTGCTACCAAATGGCTGAAATGCCGAAAGTTTAAACGGGGCTTAAGGCCAATCCTCCGTAACGAAATGGTAATGCTCCGGATCAACGACTATGAGGAGCTGGTGGATCGGGCCATGGCAGTGGAGCGGGATATGTTGGAGACCCGAACAATGATAGAGGGCCGCCGTGGTAGGGGCCGAGGGGAGCAGTCCAAGAGACAGAGCAGCAAGAGGCAGAAAGGGGGTGCCTCCACTTCTCAGGGGCAACCAGCCCAGTCAACCGGAGTGACCCCCAGACTGCCCAGAAGAACTAAATCGGGGTAGCCTATCTGTTTCAACTGCCGGTAGCCGGGGCATATAAAGGCTGACTGTCCTTTGTTGCGGGTGGTAGCTAAGTCCATAAGCTGACCAGGAGGCGGGGCCCCAATAGACACCCGAGAATGCTACCGGTGTGGACAGGCCGGGCATGTCCAGCGGTATTGCCCCCAATTGCAAGGAGGTGCTAGTGGGAGAATGGGGCCGGGAGGTCAAAACTTCCATAGCACTCGTGCTTCGACGCAGCAACAACAGACCCAGCAGCGAGGCCCTTCTACCAGAACGTCTCAGAGTGGGGCATCCCAGCCGCCGATGGGAGCTTTCTCAAGTTAGAGGGGCGGCAGACCACCCACGAACCAAGTGCAAGGGCGAGTCTTCGCCATGACCCAGCAGCAGACACCAGCAGAACCTCTGAAAGGGTAGGGGTGGTCATGAATCCACTATATCTGCAAGTTTGATTCCGCTTATTTAAAATTAAACTCGAGCTTAAGCTTAGTTCCAAAAATGTTTGATTGCAAAATTAGTGAGTTGATTTGATAAAGTAATATATGTAGTTTATATATTTATAATGATGTCAATCAAAACGATATTTGAATAGTTCTTTTCTACTGACAGTTGGAGTTAAAACTCGACTCCAACCCTACTTTTACTTAAGCTAAGTCAAGTGGGTTTTTCTATGAGATCTCACTCTAATAAAGTACCAGTTGTTTGTTTCGGAAGAATGTTTGTGGAAAGTTGACTACAAATATTAGAAACTAGGAGTCTCCTGTACCTAAAGGCATATAACAAATCAACACTTGCCACATAAGATAAATGTCACATCATTTGAGCAAAATTGTTATATAGATATATATGGCTATGATTTGGAAGCATTGGGAATTTGAGGAATTTACAATTTGTGGCACTGAGAATTTGACTTTTTGAAATTTGACTATTAGAATTTTGCGACTGTGAGGGTTGGGTCAGTGGGGGCTAGTGGTGGCAGATGGGTTTTAGGGTGAATTTGGGGATCATTATTTTGTTTTCTTTCATTTCTTGTTTGTAGTTGCAGTTGGGGCTCGGTATTAAATAGGTTTCGGGAATTTTAAGTGGGTAGCAGTGTTATGGATCGAAATCTATTGAAGACTAGATTGTCCTTAAATTATGTTTTCAGTGTGCATTTTTTGGATACATGTTTTATGATCAAAGTTATATTAGTGGGCATCTAATATCCCTTAACATTTTTTATTTTGTGGTTTTGGCTTAGGTTTGCTTCATTTTCTTTCATATGATATAAGAAAAGTATATCAAGAAGTTAAGCAGTGGAAATGGAAATTTTTCTGATGCTTATTTATTAATTTTTTAATTCAATATTTTTCATAATGATTTGTGATATCATTATGATGTCATGATTTGCCTCTAGTTGATCCATTAACCTGGTTTTCTCTCTGCTTTATTAAGTTCTTTATTGAATACTCCAGTTCTTCAAACCTTACATGCGATAAATCATAGACTTTGAGAAGCTAGAAGTAAGTATCTGTAGGCACAGTTTTAATCAAATGTGAAAATAATCTATTCTAGAGTCACGTTATAATAGTACAGGTGTAGATGGATATTTCTCGTGAAATTGAATTGTTAGATAAATCATGTAAATTATGTGGTTATCAAAAATGAAGAATGCTGTATCATGTCATTTTTTTCTCCAAAACATTGTTGTGGGCATTGGATAAAATTTTGTACAACTATAGGATGTTGAGAGGCAACCCTCCAGTTACTATGTCTTCAATTTGACTCTAGACAAGTTTGTTTAGTTATGTGAAAATTGCATAGCTTTTTGTTTTCTTGTCCACGTATGACTGGATTCTAATTTTTTTTATTGTTAGATAGGATTTTGTCTTTGAAATTTCCATGTTTGATGTACTCAGTTTTTTTTTTTTTTTTCATTTTGTTGGGTCACTAGATTGTCCTTAAACTACGTTTTCTATCTGCATTTTTTGGATACATGTTCTATGATCAAAGTTATGCTAGTGGGCATTTAATAACCTTTACGTTTTGTTTAGTCTTTGTCATGTGGAATTTTTGGATTTTCAGAAAAGTTAAGTTTTAGATATCTTTTCTTTTCCGATAGCATTGCTAGTTGTGTGTGAAAGAACAACCTTTCAAGAGCTGTTTGCTTAAATTTGATAGTAATTATTTTAGTTTTTTAACCTTTTACAATTTGTTTTTAATAAGTAAAGCAAAAAAATGTATAAAAAGGCATCAAGCGAATGCCACATGTGGTACAAAACGAAGACTGAACAACTATACAATAACAATCAAGTCTTCTAGATTTTCAGAAAATCAATGACATCCAAAAAAGTATGGATATCCAGGTTGGTAGTCCGTGTTGCCCAACCATGTAACAAAGTCGAAAAAGAGCTTTTGATTCTAGAAAATGGCATCTCTAATTCTAGAAAATTGCTTGTTTCCATTAAATTTATGCCTAGACGTTTTTCAGTAGTGTAGTAGTGAAAAATGTTCTTAAGGAGAACTTTATCGAAATTTTTGAAGAAAGCTTCCTTGGCCTTGAGTACAATCCAGAGTCTGTTTAGGGCTATATTGAGGTATTGAAGAGTATGATGATTTATTCTTTTTTTTTTTTAAGTAACATATTATCTTGTGAAATTTAGTTACACAATAGAGAATATAAAAGTTTTAGGTTTTTGAATCTACGAATTTCTATCATTATGTTCTATTAATTTCTTGCTTCAGGTTCACATTGAATAGGGACCTGTGCTAGAATCAGTTGGCCTTCCTCATGAGGCAGACACAATTAGAGGTATTTGACATTTTTACAGCATAAAGATAAAGTACACATCTTCTATGTGATTTTCTATTTAGATAAACTGAGTCATAATTAGTCATCCTAATTTTCTTTTCGTGTTCCCTTATTGTTCTGTTTCCAGTCAAGCTGAATGAACAAGAATATGGCATTCATTTTGTGTGCACTGAGACATTAATTAGTTATGTTGGACTCACAGCTTTGGTTTTCAATTTGGAATTTTCATTATCTATCTAAAATCAGAAATTATCAAATTCATTCATGTCTGATTTAGTGTTCAAACTTTCTGGGCTTTGAGGGCCTTTTCTGGTTTAGTGTTCAGACTTTCTTCTTCCTGGTTTAGTGTTTAAACTTTTTTCTTTCGTCCTATAATTGCTAGTTGTAACATCATTGTGCATGTGTGATTTGCTTGGCTGTAGTAACCATTATGAAAAAAGCCTAAATGTCCACTGACTACCATCACTTGAAAACATTGGCTTAGGTCCCTCACACTGGACAAAGAAGTCATGCCAACACGAATAATCTGACCATTCCTACTAGCCTTCTTCTCTTTTTTTTTTTTTTTTTTTTTGGGTTAATGACAAAACTGCTTCACTTTCTTTTCAAAAAGAGTGGTTTTCTTCAAGATGCATAGGAAAGCATTCTGGTTTGCTAGCTACTTTATTCTAATTTTGATAAATCCCTCAAGTATCCTCAGACCACTTCCATTTATTTGTTTTTTTCTTGCTTTCTCTCTAGCGCCAGCATGACATCCCTCAAGTGTCTTTAGACCAACATGACATTTCCACTTTTAGTTAAAAAGTTAATTCTTTTAGGTCTCACTACTAGAAATTATAGAACAGGAGATGGACCAAATGCTTGACCGCCTATAAGAACGAAAATGGGAAAAATATATTAATGGTAAGAATATTTGAGGTCTTTTGGAGTTCCAATTAAATTTAAGAATATTTGAGGTCTCCGTGTGATGTAATTACTTCTTTTTATTATTATTGGTGTAGGCGAGTTCTAAATTCAAGTTGGTTTGAAATGCTGCTATTTTTTTTTTTTTTTGTAATTTTTTTTAATATTCCTATCCAAAGAAATGGATTTTCTTGTGTTGTCCTCATCATTTTATGAAATTTTTTTATTGGTTCTTGGCAGCTGCATTCAATGTCATTTGATTTGGTATGGTAGTCAAGAGTCACATAGGAAACTTTGAATGCAGGGGTTCTTTGCACTAAAGGGACTTGACTGGAAATGTATTGGGATGAGCCAATCCCTATATTCTCATATTTATGTATTGTTTTTACCATAATTATTATTGTTTTTCTATATAAGAGAATTGCTATGTAATGGACTTTCATAAACCTTGTATTCTTTGTATTCTAGTTATCAGTCTATTTAAATGTATGAGTACTTTGTATTCTTCATATATATAGATACATAGTTCAGTTTTGAAGCTTCTTAATTTACTTTCATAAACCTTGATGGCTAATCTTAAAATTTAAGAGAGTGCCATGTATGGAGGATGTTTAAATAATTTTCCTGCGCTAATAGAAGTAATTATTTCCTGTTGCTCTGTTGGTGGTATAATAATAAATCTGTTCCTTTCTACTCATTTTTGCGAGGCTCTCATTTATATGCTGATCTGCTATCTTTTATGTATTTCTGGGTAGAATTTATGGACTAAAGCAGATGGTAGTGATGAACTACAAGTTGTAAGTGTTTCTTTCACCTCCAGGCTTTCTTGTAATGCTGACTGTGGACTTGTGCCATCTCATAATAGGTATTAAAGAAATTGTGATTTTTCTTATTTTTTTGTAAGTGTTCATTTATTTTATGCACATTGTAAATAATAAATCAATAAATCTTTATAGATTTATATATGTGTAGTTGTAGGTTGCATGGAATTTAGAATGTATCTTTCTAGCAATGGTTTTAGATTGTGTTGTTTTGTTGTCCATCCATGTTGCTCATTTCTTATTATTCACTTCACTTATTGCTAGTAGAAGCAGGGCTTATAAGAGTGAGTCTGAACCCTGCTCTAAGCTCAATGACCTAAATTTGGATGTTAGAAAGAATGCAAATGACATAGAGAGAAGATCTCTCACAGAGCACTTTTGTAGAAGGTAGTTTCAGTAAACTTTTGTCATCCTCTTTCTTTTTATGAATCATATTTCTGAAAGTTGAAAATATCAATATTGTTGTACCTTTTACTGTTAACTCAATGTTTTTACTATGCAATACTTGAGTAAAAAAATATCAATGTTTTCACAGCAATGGACTGAAAATTACAAACATCAATGTAGAAACTACAGAAAAAGAAAATTATGGAGATATCATTGGAGCTTGAAAAATTCAATAGAAAAATTTTCCTCAGTAGCCATAGAGTCAAAATTTTAATGCAATGGTCATATTAATAATGTCCATCGAATACTTTTACTACACCATTGCAATTATCTATATAAAATGCCATGTGCAAGTATGCCCCATTCTGAGAGTGCTCCCTATTCTATGTAATTCTCACTTTCAGGCAATCCCTTGTAGTTTGAGGATTCCCAGCTAAAACCATCTAACTCCCACTGTGCTTTTGGCAAAGGTATTTTATTCTTAAAAAATTCCTAATCAGCCTTTTTAGGGACCCATCTATTTAAGAAATATTTTCCACAAATCTTTTCATTTTCAAATTTATAGGGTACAAGTTGCCATGCTACTTCACAGCAAATGGCAACTCTCAAGAAGTATGTTTATTAGACCTATCTCCTTTATTTTCTTCTATTTGACTAACAAATAGTGGATGTCTCGAGTTTTATGGGTCACAACACTATAAACCAAACCAAACCAAACTAAGCCTCTTCCCACTAGGTAGGGTCGGCTATATGAATTTGACGACGCCAAGAAAATCTATCTAGAGCCATGTCCTCTATTAACTCGGGTCACAACACTATATCCATGGTAAATTCCTCACTTGTTACAAGCCAAATTTCCCATTAACTAGATTGCATTCTTCTTTTATGTTGATAGAAATTTTGAGAAATCTAGAAATAATTACACTTCACGTAAATATATTTATTTCTTTTTCACCTTTTATAATGACTATGACATTATAATTTGCATGTTGTTTCCCTTTGCAAAGATCTAGTAATGCTGGCTTTGATTTTTATGCTTTAGAGAGTTTTTTTGCTTTAGGGAGTTTTTTTATGCATGGCATAGGGTTTTGGAACCATTTATGGATTTCAATAGCACTAGTGGAGAATGCATTTACATGTTTCTTACCTCAAATAATCGTGATTAAGATTTTTCACTACTTTTTGCCTTACCTTCATTTTTGTAAACATATTTCCCAAACCCAAACACTTTTTTGATGTCATGAAATCAAAACCTACATTCAAGCCTTTAATATGTTGTTTAATGCAGGAAACCTATTTAAGTTGGTTCCGAAGTTTCAATAGAACCCCACAAGAGAGGAAATTGATGAGTTGTATAATAGTTTGGACATGTTAATTTTAATTGTATGTATATAGTTGTTTATTGATTAGAAAAAAAAATTCTATAAAATGGTTATTTGTTCCATGTAGTAACATTCCAGTTGTGCAAAAGGTCACTAGAGCTGTGAATTGGTATCTGTCCAGTCCTTGCAATGCCTGTGGTTCCATCTGAATCACCTTTGTAGCTAAAGATTATCGAATATTACATTAAAGAGTAGTGAAAAGCTCTAGGGTTTTCCTTTCTCAAAACGTTGTTGTTGACTAAGATTGAATTTTTAAATGCAGAATTTCTTTGATATACAGACTTGTATTTTATCCTTTTGTTGTTTGTTACTTATATAAAATCAATGCAACCGATTAATCAAGCTTTTAAATTCCCACATTGGTTATAGTTTTTTTTTTCTTCTTTATTAATCCTCTTTCAATTAATAAATTTTCTTTATTTTTTCTGCTTTGTAGGCATACATAAAAATTGCTCAGGCTATCTCATCTCGAGCAGTAAGTTGAAAATTCTTTGCTCAATTACTTTTAATTCTCTCCTGCTTCTAAGTTAAATGTTTCTACATACATAAAAAAGGTAACTCAGTGTACAAACTTCCCGTATTACGGGGTTATGGACTTGCTGAGAAATGTTCAATGTAGGATAAAAATAAGAAATATATGCTCTCTTTGTCTACTATTCTGTCCACCTTCCCCATTTTGGGATGTCCCAAATTAATTGCCTTCTTTTTTTTTTTTTTTTTTTTGAGAAGTTAAGGTACATTGTCTTGTGATTTCGCAAAGTTGTTTTTTTTTATGAGTGTGAATACATCTGATAAAGACGGATAGGTTTGGAAATCCATGCTTTTGTAGTTCAGTGTGAGCATATCAAAAGCTTGTCTCTACACAAGTTTGATTTTCTATGGTGGACAAAAATATGGAATGAAGCATAACTCTTGATGATGAAGTGAACAAGAAAATCTTGATTTCAAGTTCTTTTGACTTATCCAACTTATCAATGAAAAAGAAAGAACTAGAAGAAGAAAAGAAAAGGTTCTTTTAACTTCTCGTAAGGTTATTGGAAGTTCCACATACTTAAGAGCATAGTTATCTCCAGAGGAGATTTTCTTATTTTGTTTTTTTAGTTTTACCCTTTTTTGGGATCTCTCTCGAATATCTCCATGGACTAGAGTGAATTTGCACTGTTATTGTAAGAGCAAAAATTTTGGCAGTTGTTTATTAGGCTTGTAGCATAATTGGTTAATTATCTTTCCTTCTTCCATATATAACTCATTTGCTTTTATTTATTTAAAGTAGGGAGCAAATGTATTCATGGTGGGTCTTCAAAGACAATCACTATCATTATCTAATTGTTTTATTACTTTGGTAGAAAAACTGCCATACATATGTGTGTGTGTATATATATATATATGAAAAGCACATTGCACCTTTGGAAAAATATGGAGTACCTCAATCACGTTAGATGCCAGAGGCCCCGCGTTGGAAAGCAGAGTACAGCTCTGTTTTTGTGCAGAGTTTGATTTTGGGGCAACTTTGAAAATCTGCTAGAAATTCCAGGAAAATCCTCTTATAACCTTTTGCATGTTGCATACAGATGCTTTAAGAAATTCAAGTTATACCTATATTACAAGCACTGCTAATTTGTTAAATTGGTCTATGATTTTCTTTTATTCAAGTTGCATTGTTTTGTCTTTTAGTCAAAAATGATAAACCCATCTTCTGTACGGGATAATAATGCATTTCCTCTTATATAATTCCCACTTACAGAAAATCAATAATCAATGTTGATAAGAGATAGAACTTCCACTGGCCATTCATCATTCCTGAAGCTTGAGAGCTGGCATTGGTGGTTCTTAAGTATTTTTCTTCTTGTTGGCCAAGTTGGTGTTGTTATTTTAGGAAGATTTTATTATGATCACGGTGGAAATAGTACATGGGCGACTACTTTTGTCCAAACTACTGCATTCCTATTTCTTCTAATCCCATATTTTAACTTGTATGAATGTACATAGATGGCTTTTGGTGACTATTAACCTGTATATGTACAGGTTGTTTTCACAGTTTATGAAAATTTAGAAGCTGTTTAACTTCATTGTAACATATATATAAGTTTAATCAATGTACAAGTTTTGTTATTTGAATGTACAGATTATTTTAGTCGTTTACATTGAAATGAGAACTGTTTTGGGAAAAAAAAAAGTAAAACACTATTATCGACCGCTTGCAGGCAGTCGACAAAAGTCTCCTTCTCAATTAATTGTCAACAGATTTTGACGGTTGAGACTTTTTTTGACCGCCTTGAGGCGGTCGAGTAAAGTTTTTCTCGACCTAAGTAACTTCGACTGTTATTAGGTGGTTGTAAGGCGGTCGAGAATTCTTTTTTCGACCGCTAAATTGACTTTTCTCGGCCGTCTCTTTCTCCTTGTAGTGTCTGGTGAAACAAAAAAAAGTGAATTGCATCATTTATTTGAAAGGATAAAATTGTTAAAATATAAAAATAACATTAATTGTGCTCTGGTAATAACATTATATGCTCTGTCAATATCACTAATCTTATTTTTAATCAGATTTATTTTTATTTTTAAGATTTTTACGGATTCAACCCATATAATTTGATTAATTCAGTAGGGGGAGTATGGAAGGAGTAGGGACTTTAATATGTCACAAATACAAAAACAATTCTTTTTTGTTTTTTACTAGAGTCGGTAAAATTTACCTGAACCTACTTGTAACCATCTCTACAAGATAATGCAAATTGTAGTAATAGTGTAGAAAGAAGAAATTGTGTTGAAGATTAATTAGCGAGTTAGAGCATGGAAATTACACTCTTTTCGTTTTTGATAATTTAGGGTGTCTGGGTCAGCTTGCGCGTTGTCACGCCCCTAATATAATTGTTCGGGACGGACGGTATGGGAAAATAGATATAATTAAAAACAAAATAAAATCTGTGCCAAGGTCAGGTCATAATATACCAACATCTATCAGAGCACTACAATCGTCCCAAATTCTCATATAAATAATTATACAATGTACGTCATCATAATTAATGGGACCCACAACCCAGGTCGCACAAATAAAATACAATATTCTTATAAATATAAAATAATATCTAGGGTCTCCAGCAGTCAACTCAATTCAAGGTGATCACTGCCTTACCTCCCTGTATCATCTGCAATATGGATGGGGTGAGCTAACTAGCCCAGTAGGTAGGACAGTGCCAGTGTGCACCAGTGTACATACATAACACATCATATATATATACACAACATCACTATAGATATGCATTTCTCATGCAATGTAATGAAATGAAATGTCATAACCATGCATCTTGTTTCTCCATCTACCCCCAACCTTATCCTGGGACGGGTGACACTTAGTAAGGCCAAAAAGCCAAGACACGCGCGGCCACCAAGCACACCGTTT
>JAVXUM010000037.1:11769954-11786386 GCA_035590655.1 Pouteria glomerata
TTGGTTAGATGGGGAAAATAGTAGAGATTCTGATTCTTTTTTCATGTTTGTTGAAAGTATGAAGATTTAGGAGTTGGTCTTCTAGCCTGTAAATTTAAGCATTTGCTGATGCTTCATATTACATTTACTTATCTTTTTCAAAAAAAGGAAACTCTAAAGCCACTGTTAGATAAAACCTTGAGTCCATGAGGGACTAACCAATTTTTTTTTTTCTTACTCGACAGCGTCATTACTTTTAAGAAAATTTACTCATCGTTGAATAATTTTTTTCGCATAACGTGTTACCTTGAGTATTTTCTACCCGGTGTCTATATTTGTAAAAAAATTGCTATTAGGTTGTGTTTCTATTTATGAATTTGAAATAAGAGGATTTGGTTCTATTTACTTGAGAATTGCTCAAATACAACTTTGTTATTTTAAATATGGATTTCATCTTCTAGTGGTTTAAAATGATGAATTTGAAATTATCACATAAAAGTAGTTATTTGAAATCCTTTATTGTATGTGATTCTGTAAATTTTAAAAGGTTGACTTATATGACGGTAAGCCTGTTCAATGAGTTGGGTCTGGAGCAGATTTGTTAGATCTAAACCCAATTCAGCTACAGCAAGGAATTTGGAAGTGGCTTTAGAAAATACTCACTAACACTGAAAACGAACATCGTATATGTAGATATATATATATATATATAGAGAGAGAGAGAGAGAGAGAGAGAGAGAGAGAGAGCTAGAATTATATATATTTTAAATAATGGGTTTGGTGGATCGATCTAGATCCAGATTCATTAATTATTGAATGCAACGGATCTAGATTCATCGATTGAGTTTGTTAGATCTGGTCTAATATTATTAGATTGGATTTGGGTCAAATCATGGACTGACCCATTGACTGACCAATATGGAGGTATCACCGAACAGTGTAAATTAACAGAAATAAAGGCTGTAAATTATCATGGACAAAACATACGAAGAACACTGTGATATGAGTTGGAAACTCTAGAACCATTACTAGATAAAACCTTGAGTCTACAAGAGACTAACCCAAAAAGCAATCCACTTGAAAATTGTTAGTTACAAGAGTTTACCTAATTATAATATTGATATTTCTGTTCTCACTCGAATCTACTATTCCTTGCGTCCCTGATTCATCGAGGCTCTTCGCCATCTATCAACTCAGTTAAGTTTCAAACAACACTTACTAGAGCCCACAATTGTTCTATTTCTTTGAGACCGATGAAGATGTTACAGTTGATGTTTCAAAAAAACCTTCAGACACTCGGAACTCTGGAATATAACTTGTAGCAATCAGTTTTCGCTTGAAAATATGTAATTCAGCTCTGCCTCTTCATCAATATATTTATCTTTGTATGGAAGGATCCATTGGAGAAATTCAAGTTGGGAACCTCCTCAAGTCCATGTCCAATAATGTGTAAGAATGATTTCAATGAAAATAGGGAACCGAGTTTCCTAAGCTTAATTCTCCATCAAAGATTTTTTTTTTCTTTTTAATTTATGCATTTGCTGGACTAGAACACGTTACTCACAATCTAATTTGGAATCTGTTGAGCAACAAATTTGGAAATGGCTCAATTCTACAATTGGAATACCACAACCTTATGAGAGGTCTTGGAACCACCCGAAGCACTGAATTCTGAGAAATGGATTGCAAGAACGGTTTTGCTCCCCCTTGGAAGAGGGCTGATCCTAAGTGACAAAGTACACATGTAAGGAGAGTTGGGTTGATCCTGGGCCAACACTGTTTTGACCTGACCCATCCATGACCTTGTGTTTGTACAGACCCGGCCCTGAGTTGCCCTTACACCTTAGGTTCAGGGCTTAGTGGAACCCAGCTCAATCTGCAACCCAACCTTGATCTGACAAATTTAATTTAATTTTTATTTTTTTTGTTGGTTTATTTACACTACCCCAAAGTGGACAATAGGCATGAATACTTTTATGATATTGAGGTAGGGACTTAATTAATTCTCTAATTTGTGGTTGAAAAATACTAACACCTATGAATCTGTGATAATTATTATCAGAATTTATTTATTTAAAGACCAATTGTTTAATTGTTTTATTTTAAGTTCAAGTTATAATTAATTTATTTTAAAAAAATTATAAAAAATACTTTAAAAATATTAAAAAATACACAGGGTCAGGGTTAGATATGCTCAACCTAGTTTTTTGCAGGGGCGGCCAGAAAATTTGATTATAGCTTAGATTATAATTACAAATATAAACACAATTTTGGAACACAAATTGTTGCTAATACTAGATTTAAAGCCAACAGACCACTACTGTAGGAAATAGTTGCTTTAGTACTTTATAATAGTAATTATTATAATTCTTCACGTATTCTTGCATAAATTAGCAATCTCTCACATTTTATTTTATTTTATTTTTATAAAATTTAGTCTCTCATTTGTTTATTTGAAATCCATGTCTATCCAAATGTGACCTTCCTGTGATATTACATGCCAGTCAAAACTAGCAAAAGAAATTAAGACTTTTCTACGAATTTGTGTCACTATTTTGGTAGGATAGCTGTAATTAAACATGTCATATTAACAATCATCATCTGGTCCACGTTTTTTTATTTGTGTTATGACTGGTGTATGTTGAATTTTGAAGTAATGATGCGAAGGATATCCATTATCATTAAGGTTTTACTGATTCATTATAATATAATGTTCTGCATGTTATCTTTTTAATTTTGATTACAAGGGGATCAAAAAAGTTGTTTCAATAAGATTTCTGGGAGTATTTTGTACAACGTCCTGAGACTTGTGCACAATTATCTAGAGCTTCTGAAGCTCTTGATTTCCTCCACTCTAATGAGTCACAAATTGTAAGAGATGCAGTTTGATTGTTGTGTAATCACATATTACCGCATTTTTTGCATTATATGCTATATGGATCAGTACTAATGCCCTTTAGAGTACCAGAATTTGATATAGATAAAGATGATATTACTCAGAATTGAAGGGGTGTTTGGAACAGGGATATGTGGAGGGAAAAAGAAGGAAATCAAAATAAAGTAAAAATGTTAAATTTATTTTTTAATTATTTTGTATGGTTAGAAAAATGAGAAAAAAATGAATAGATATTTATCAAAAAAATATTATTTCTTATTTAATTGATAATTAAAAAATGAGTATATATAATTAATTTTTGGTATATATAACTTATTATAGTTCATTCCACATATCCTTGCTTCACCCTTAGTGTATATGATATGACTTTAGCGAGATCATTGTAACATATGTAAGAAGTGTTGCTAAAAAAGACTTAAAAGATATAGGAATCTGCCATGACATGGTGTACGAAATGTGGCACTAATTATATTATAGCTGCTTTTGATTTGCTAAAAAAATGTTAAAAATCTCTGAAAATTTTTAAAAAAGTTATTTATTTTTTATTTCACTGCACAAATTAGGAATTCACAGCGTATTTCATTTTATTTCAATTTATCTCACTTTTTATCACTTCAAACAGACCCTAAGTAGCCAAATACACATCCAACACTGAGTTGTGGTAGGCTTCTATCATATGATGTGCAAAATGTGGCATTACCTATATCAAGTATTGTGTAAAATCAAATCATTTGTACCATCTTGTGGCTGGTACGGCCACAGAATGGGATCTATAACCGTGGATTGAACGTCTAGTTTCCATTGTAGGCTATGTTGCTCAGACTTAGATAAGTGTTGGGTTAGGGTATGTATTCAGACGCCAAATTCATCTGTTATGTATATTTTAGGATACTGGACTCTTTTGAAAAAGCATCCAAATTAAAATCACACGTCATTTAGCAAATTTCATTATTCAACCTTCATCTCTTCCAAAATCAGATGCATCGGACGAAATTTCAGCATAGCACAGTGATCTCACCCCTATGCCGGTGTCATTTCCTGTCAACACAAGTACTTCATCCTAAAATGGAGAGTTCGTGTAACATAGGTTGTAGGTTTATTAACCGAAAGTGAGAGTGAATGAAGAAAATTTGATTTGTCATGTGTTGATCTCAAAAAACGAAGAGAGATTCACCCAAAGCATGCGCCGAAGGCGAAATATCTTCCGTACAATCAAGAAATCAATTATATAACTCCATGCAGTTGTAGAAGTTGTTTTAACAAAAGAGGTATTCAAAGTCGAATTATCTTTAACAACGTCATCTTCAAGGAATAAAAAATTATATTTTCATCTAATAGAAGTCATGTTTCAAGTATTCATTGCAAAGTAGTAATTTAAAAGAGCATATTCATTCGAAGTTCCTGCATTGTATACAAGACCCATCGACTTCGTGCTTGTCTAACTCCTTTTTGTGTTTTGTTCTTCTGTTCTGTAACTGTCTTTTCTGGCGCTAGGTTTTGACATTTTACTCTGTAGTGTTGTTGGTTCCTCGTGATGGAGTCTGCAGCAATCTTGTCTATTTTGATGTTGATTTGAATTTTTTAGGTTCTTCCAAATGGCATTGATTTGTTGAATTCACTGGCGGAGCTTGAGGAGTGGAAGCACAAAGATGTTATGCAAAAACAACTTTGAAATTGTCAATTACCAAAAATAAAAAAAGAAATTTGAAATTGTCTTTAGGTAGAACGGCTTGTAAGCTAGTGGAGGACAGACCTTGAAGTTGTCTTTAGTAGTAATGACTTGAAGGCCAACCAAAAAAAAGAAAAAATTATTATTTTTAACTCTCGAATCTGTGGTTGCTAAAAGTTACTACACACTAAATATGCATTTTGGAATGACAACTTCTGGGAGTCCTGGGTTATGGAATTGTTTTTTTGGCGGAATGGGTTGTGTAATTATCTTTAACAAGTGAATGCTTTGGGTGAATCCCTCAAAAAAGAAGCATATTTGGATGCTGTTTGATATGAAGTGAGAGTTTGATGCAGTGGAACATCTGGTGTGCAAACCATCATGGATGTTTAGATTTGTGAACTTATATTGGAACTTGTTATGTATGCTAAGTTCGTAAATTACTTTGAGGGACAACAATTTTAGTTGGCCAGGGTAGGGATACTTACAAATGATAATTGTTTCGTTGTTAGACACCATATATTGTATGCGCAAGTAATGATGTATTAAAACCATCATTGTATATGGTTGGCCATCTTTTTTATGCTAAAAGCATAATTTCCCATAACAAAATCTTTTTTGATTGGAAGACAACTATGAGAGTCCAATGCACATCTCAAGACAAACACACTAAAATCCAGTTGCTATCAACTTCTTATTAGGCTTGGATGATAAGCCTTTTGGATTTAGATATTGTAATTCAATGAAGATGAAACTTTGAAAAACGAACAAACAAAAAACTTTGAAAAATGAACAAACAAAAATTAACTTTTAAATTCCATTAATAGAAATACCAAACATGTGGACAATTGTTTTATAGGGTTTGATTCAATCATCCAGCCCATTTGCTTACATTTTCATTGCATTTCCTAGGGCCTGCGACCAGATCTTCCAGATAATACACACCCCAAGCTTTTGGACTTGATGAAGAGATGTTGGGAAGCTGATCCCGGAAATCGGCCTTCCTTCTCTGAGATTCGAACTGAACTTGAAAATCTTCTGCAGGAAGTTCTGGTACAATACATCTCCTCCCCCCCTCCCCTCTTTTCCTTTTTTCTCTCTCCAACGCATTGTTTGATTATGGACTTGTATTCACATCTTGCAGGTAACTTCAGAAGCAGCAAATGGCAGCTGAAAATCAGTTCATAATATATCTCAAACGGCATGCTTTTGAAGTTTGAGTGAGAGGCTGTTTTGTTTATTGTTGAATTTTTTTATATTATTATTATTAATTTTTTTTTTATTAGTTTTTCCATGTGGTCCGAGTTCAATTTAACACCCAGAGGGAAAGAGAAACTTACAACGGCGTTCTATACATTGGTGGTGAAGAACAAGTGATGTGAAATTGCATGTTTGTAATGTTTTTTGAATTGCCGTGGGGACTTGGAAGCAAGACCATGTCTGGTTTTGTCATTAAAAACTGTTTTGAGTAAATATAATTTAAATTTTCTATGGAGAAACAAATGGGAAGAATCAGTTTGGTTGTGCTTTCCTTGTGCTATGTTTTCCAGTTACAATTAATTAATTCGAGTTCTACATGTGAGCTGTAGCTGACTTCTTGAAAATTAAAGCTCATAGTCGTTTTGTTTTGGTTAGTGAGGATTATGAAAGATTAATCTGAACCTGATGTTTATTATTGGGTCCAAGTTGGCTTCTTGTTTATTTCAGATTCTAGAGACTATTGAGTTCTTTTTCCCTGTGTGGACAACATTTCCACAGGAGGCTTGAACTTTCCACAACTGTCTGGAATTGTTTGCAGCTGGAGGAGGAGGAGGACTGCGGTGTGTAATGGTAAATATTCTGGCATTACCACCTTACCACAACAATGCCATCCATAGATCAAATTATTTTTTGGATTGGATTTCTCTTGACTATCTACGGTTCTATTACATGTGCTTGGGTTAAAAGTTCTGTATAAATGTATCATCATGCCATTAACTATTTTGATTTAAGTTCTTTTCTTTCTATGAGGTGGAATAGAATAAGCCGGTTGAAGTGTGTTGATCATATGTCTATAATGCATTGTATGCTCCGTTGTAATACTGTGCGACCCGAATTCGATTTTGGTCTGGCCCAAAGAGCTCGCGGTGCGACTTTAAAATGGGAATGTTTTGGGGCTCTGTGATGGTAGTGGAGAGATTGGGCCAATAGGGTTGTTTATAAGGAGTTAGGGTTTTGTTTAGTATATTTTCATCCTTCTCAGCCGTACGGTGAGAGAAATTATTATTTTTGTACCAATCGTTTACAATAGTGGATTTCTTTTCCTTTGCTTGTGATTTTTCCCGTCTTAGGTTTTCCACGTAAAATCTCGTGTGCAATTTGTTTTCACTTTCTTTGTTGCTTAGTTGTGTGATTTTCTAACACTGGTAATAGGTCATTTTCTTCTATCATTTCTCAAAAGTTGATGACTATTCGTAGCTATTACCTTGACATCAAAGAAGAGTTGGACCCAATGCTTTATTTCTGTCCTTGTTGATCTTGATTCGACGTTGGAAATATATTGATTTTTCTCTAATAACCAAATACTTTTGTTTGTAAATATTGATATTTGATTCTATTCATAAATCTATTCTCTTCTATGCCTATGAGTTCTACTCTCAATAAGAATGTTAGTTGTTATTGTTTAGATGTTATGATGTGAATATGCTATACCAAATCGATATGTATGAATGATGAGATTCTATTAATATGGAGCCATTCCAATAAATTTGTTGGGGAGTTGTTGGCGTGTATTAAGAAGGAATTGAATCTATGAATTTGTCAAGTTTGAGTTGAGGTGCTTTAACTATTTAGCCTCTTGTACATGGTGAATAAATAAATTCTAATTGAAATGAATTTTTTAGAATAAATTAATGTAATTTAGGAGGAATCAATGAAAGGATATTAATTCAAATCCTGAATTTTTGAGCGTCGAAAGAGATTGAGAGAGATCAAGGGTTCTCACTATTTGAGATTTATAAACACAATTCAATTGAGTGTATTTGCTAAATAAGTACTCTATTATCGTCGCCATATAACTTTTCACCCATGTCAATTGGTAGACTTTGGATATTACACTTTCTTGGCATGTAAAATTATTGTATAATTTTTGATCACGTTATCCCGCAAGTTTACAGAAGAAATTGTTATTTAGCAATAAATTTTCTGTGCGCATGTCGGTTTGATTGTTTTATTTTTGGAGGATCGCATGTCTGTTTAAGTAGTGACCGGATTGTTATCAATTAAGTTTGAAGTTAGTATTTGTCAATTTATTCAGAGAAGAATCGGGTGGGTTTTAGAGGGATGTTGGGTTTATAATATAATGTTTGTTATAGAACTATAAAGACTTAATGACTGAGCTTTAAATTGCAGAATTTTACCTAAAAATGACTTGAAGAGATTTGGTATTTGTTCTCTTTAAGTATTTTGATCACGTACTTTTGTGCCCAAAAGTAAATTTCTCAAAGTAGAACTATTATCTAATTTGATTTACACATCTATGTGTGCAGATACAGCCATATAGTCTATATGTTATATTATTCTACATGTTATATTATAAGTTATTATTTTTTTTTTTTTTTGTTAGTGACATGTAGAAATAAATTTTTTTGTAAACATTTGAGTTTATGCGGATGGCCATTTCTGCTAACACTTCGGCTAATCAGTTCAGCTAGTCATGACATTGAGCATTTCATCTTAATCGAGTTAAGTCAGAATAGTCTAACAAAAAATGCTTTCACACGTCTCTTTCATCAGTTCGCTTAGTTGGTGGGAGCAATTCTAATGAAATGACTTTCTTTGAAGTCGAACATGAGGCCTCTCTTAGGAAATCTCAAGTTCTGATCATTCTGATCAAGTGATCCAAGCTTTATATTGTTTCTTATATCATTTGTTTAAAAATATGGATATTTGGGGTATTTTTGTCATTGAATTTTTTAAGAGAGTAATAACTGTGGAATTTTACTTAAAATAAAAAACTATTATAATTATTTAGGGTGGGCCAAATGACGGAGTGTTTCAGGTGTCTTGTGTGATCGAAAAGTCCCTCTCAAGGTGAAAGGAAAGTATTATAAGGTGGCAATAAGGCCAGCGTTATTATATGGATCAGAGTGTTGGACAGTAATATATAATTATGTTCAGAAGATAGCAGTTGCAGAGATGAGAATGTTAAGATGGATGTGCGGGGTAACAAGGAGAGATAAGATTAGGAACGAGGAGATTATGGGTAAAGTAGGAATAGCGTCGATTGAAGAGAAAATGAAAGAAAATCGACTAAGATGGTTTGGTCATGTTAAAAGACGTCCAACGGAGGCACCGGTTAAAAGGTGTAAAAGTATAGAGATTGTTAAGAGTAGGAGAGAGAGAGGAAGACCCAAAAATTGTTGGAAAGGAATTATTAAACATGATCTTGCATACATAGATTTAACGGATGATATGGCCCTCAATAGATTTGATTGGCGTCGTTAAATCCATATAGCTGACCCCACCTAGTGGGAAAAGACTTGGTTTGATTGGTTGGTATTATTGACCAACTAATCTGAATTATCATTTGCGATTGTTTTTAAATCATAAAGAGTTATACTCAGAGTAGAAAGTTATTGCAATTATTTTAACTTTTAACTTTTTATTGTTTATCAATTAGTAAGGAAATTCAAGTTATTTAATCTTATTGAACAATAATAAAAACCATTTTTTATTATTACAGTTATTTTTATTGTTATAGTTATTTTATTTTATAATTTAACAATTAATGCAAGTAAATTTGAGTTATATAATTCTATTCAACAAGAATGATGGTAATTTTTTCTAAGTTTCTAAATTATAATTACTTTTAACTTTTTATTGTTTTGTTACTTATCAATAAAATCTAAAGTTATAAGATAGCTCAAGGAGACAGCACATGGTTTCAAAAAGGTTAGCTCATGCTATCAAGGATTTGCTTGGAGGAATAAAAAATATATTGGAAGATGTCAAAAATTTTTGAAATTTTTTAAAAGTTTTTAAAATTTTTTAATACATTTTTGTACTTTTCGTATATTGTGAAATTTTTATAAATTTATATGTATTTATATATTACAACAAATTTTTATAAATCTTAATAAATTTTTTATAAATCCCAATAACATTTCACAAGTTTCAATAATTTTTTTTATAAATCTCAAAAATTTTTAACCACTTTCAATAAATTCTAACACAGAACCGTTTTGACGAAACAAAAAAAAATGTTCGGATGACTTTTTTCTCTAAAAAGTTAATGTAAAAGTTAAAAAAAGTGAACGCAAAATCATTTGACGGAATAGTGTCTTTATCCAAAAAGCTATCACAAAAATTAAAAAGTTTTATTATTTATCTTTGAAAAATATGATTTGGTGATTGCACACCAAACGTTCAAAAATTTCTTAAATTATATTTTTTCTTATTTTTTATTACATCAACCAGACCCTAAAATAGAATGTCATTCTCTAAAAGGTCATGTGCCTTGCTAGTAGAATACCCTCTAGCATAAAAATGATTTGTTTAATAACGTAAACATAGTAAAAAATGGACTTTAACAGAAGATGCAATTCAACTTTTCTTTGCTTTCTATAAAAAAAGAACGTTGGACCTTTGTTTCAGTGGAGGTTTGTGAGTCTCTGTAAGTTCAGTTTCTATAAAAATATTTTCCTTACATGGCATCCTTTGAGAGGTTTTGTGAATAAAATTTTTCTGATTTCTCTGTGAGTTTTTTCTTTTTTATTTTCTGTTTATACTCTGATAGAAATTGAGGAGAATGAATTAGTGCCAACTAGGATCGAAATAGGTTAAGAGGATGTGTTTGGATTACCAAAAAATTTCGGACTTTGGAAAAAACCCTTCCAGGGTAGTGATTCATATTTCATATGGTGAATTATATAAAACCAAAGAGGGGGTGGAATAAGATTGTTTTATAACCAAAATACTTTTTACATTAATATTATATTAAAAAAAATTTTAATTTGATATAATTATAATAAATGGTATTATTACAATATTTAAAAATATTATATATAATTGCAATAATGTTATGTGTTACAATTATATATTATAAATAACATTCACTGGTTGTTATGTAGTACATAATATTACTACAATATAAGATATATGGTATTATTATAATAATATTTATATATAATAACATATTATAATAAATGGCACCATTTTAATATTAAATTATTATAATAGCATTACAATTGGAGTGCCAAAATTCTGCCGAATAATAGTGGTTGCACTTGATCAACGCTTTGATGTACTCAGTATTCAATTGATTTTCAGTGATCTCAGTGGCACCGTTTGCTGCAAAATAAAATAAAATAATATAATATAAAATTTTATAAATATGAATTACAAAATTATAAAATTTAAAATTTCTATTTATTACATAAAGTATAAAATATTAATTTTTACGATTTTATATAATTTTATATAACTTCCTCCATAGTTACTTCACTCTTATCTCCTTACTCTTAGGATGCTTGAAAGATAGCTGGCGACGTAGCGGGGGTGTGGCTGATTGCCCCACCAACGGCTAAGTTAGAAATTATTTCAAAAAATGTATTATACTGGGCATCGTTTTGGTTCGTAAAAAATTAATAAAAATTTTTGAAAATTTTCTAATACGTTTTATTTATCTCATATTTTATAAAATTTCTATATATATATATTTTTATATCTAATAAATTTTTACAAATTTCAGTCATTTTTTTACAAATTTAAATATTTTTTTTTTTTTTTACAAATCTTAATAATTTTTTAATAAATTTAAATAAATTTGACATAAATTCATGAAGAACGGATAAAAAAAAATCGTTCTCACAGTTTCTTTTTTCAAATTTTTCATCTAGAAGTCAAAAAGTTCAATAATATTTATAAAAATTTTGATATAAATTTGTAAGAACAGACTTAAAAAATTTTTTTCACGATTTTTTTCTCTAATTTTTTACTACAAAAGTTTAAAAGTTATACTATTCATCTTAAAAAAAATTTAGTTTAAGTTAGGAATATCAAAGGTTAAAAATTATCTAAAATTACAACTTTTTTTTTATTTTTTAATTACTTCAAACGCTGCCCGAGTATCCAGGCGCGAGGGAATACGGACAATCTACTTTGCTAGTTGATCTGCTTGCATAAGAATCAAGTTAGATCCACGAACCCTCTCGGGGTACTGGTTGGATGAAAGTTGGGTACGTCTTAAGAGTTTGAGTCGTGAGGTTTCAAGTTCGACTCTTCTTCGGGGGTAGATTACTGCGTTTGTGGACTCGTATTGGCCTCCACTCAGTCGAGTCGGTCAGTCAGGACTTGCCTAAATTGGTTTACTCTTGAGGGCTCTTTGCCGGTTAGGATCTTGGAACGTGTTTCGCATTGTGCGTACCTTATTATAGGATAGCGACTGCAGATTTCCACATACCAAAAATTAGATTCACGATAACGATCCAGGTGGCGTGCGTGAAAGAATGAGAAACAAGCTACAATGTTCTCTGTCGTTCGCCACGCATACCCCAATCGTTCTCAGATCAGGGAAGTGGATTTTTTGTTTTTTGGGTTGAATGATGAGAGATAAAATAATATTATGAGATAATATATGAAATTGAATAAAAGATATAATTAATTTTTTATGTGAGATTATTTTTTTAGTATTTGATTGATAAGATATAAAATGAGATAAAAAATATAATTTGATATGTAATGTAAAAAAAATAATTTTAAATATTTAAATCTTACCGAAAATTAAATTCAAAGACTGAAGATTAATAACTCTATCACTCCGTACGACAGAAAACTCGGCATTTCCCGGACAAAATGTGAAAACTCGGCAAAGCAATCCGATCTTTAAAAATCAAATCAAACGAATACTTATGGTCGAATCCTAATCTCAGCTTCCCAATCCCTTTATGCCTGTCATATGTTTGTGGTCTCGTTGAGCTCCCTTCCAAGTACCCCTCCGCCCAAACCAACTCTTACTCAAAAAAAAATAAAAATGTGGAAGTCTTAATTTGAGGCCCTATGTTATCTTGAATTATGATAGAGAAGGTAAATCATAAAATGTGGATTAATATGTAAGAAGCAGAGGTTGCCTTTTATTATCTGTGTAATGTAAGGATCCGTAACTCCTTGGAGTCGAATCCTCGCGTGACCGACTGAATACTATTTCACTTCCGTCCTTTCACCAGCTGACATATATCTTGTGCCAACCCAACCCTTACTCGTGTGCTTTCACCAGCTGACATATGTCTTGTGCCAACCCAACCCTTACTCGTGTGCTTGGAACGTGGTTCAGGGCTTAATCGGATGAAAATGTTTGCTTGGCCACAGTTTTGGGAAGTGTTTGGTTTGCAAAAAATAAAAAATAAATTTTAAAATTTTTTAAAAATCTTTAAAACTTATTTCACTGTATGTATTATAAACTCATAATTTATTTCAAAAAATTTTAATATTTCACTAAAAAATAAAAAATTTGAAAAAAAGGTTAATCAAATAGGTAAATTTTTTTAACAATCATATTCTTCGATTTCAAACGAGTACCATTATCGCTATTTTATACTAATTTTTTTTAAATTCGTGAGAATAAATTTGAGAAACCATTCCTATGATTTTGTTCTGACAATACAAAAATATTATTATTATTTTTTTTTAAATTCTGTTAAATATTAAATATTTAAAATTAATTTAAATTATATTTTTTTAATCACTTTAAATGATACCTTCATATTTTTTTTTAATTTTACTTTTTGATGTCTTGTTTCACAAGCCTGAGCAGTCGTCTGACAGAGTCAAAACGTTTCATCAATGGGGCTTCTGCTATTGCGCGACATTTGAGTATCCACTGTTCCATTTATTTATTTATTTTTTGCTGGGTTGCAGAGTCTGCCTAAAAGGCCTGTGTAGTCAAGCCAAACCCCGCCTCCTGAAAGGCCTGTGTAGTCAGGCCTGTGTAGAGCAATTAAGGCCTGACAATCCCAACATCTAGCTACCAATGTGGACTTTTTTTTTTTTTTTTTTTACTGATATAATATACAGTTTACCTGTAAATACTGCGGTGATGAAATTATTTCAGAGAATACAGATAATGAAAAATCACGGTATAATACCGCGGTTGTGCCTGCGCCCGCACCGGCGAAGAATCGCCATTTCACAAAGCAGTTATGGAAGAATTGCTATATCAAAAGCGGTTATCAAGTAAATCACCCTGCGCTGGGTCGATCCTCTTCCAGCTCAATCTTTTTCCGACGATGTATATTGTTCAGCTCAAGGCTCGATCCTCTTCCGGCGATGCCATCTGACGCCAGCCTTCTTCTCAGGGCATCCATCAACCTTTAATCAATTTCGAAGGTCAGTTTCTCTGAAACAATTTAACTCAGTCAATTTCATCAATCGTTCTCTTTTTTTTTACATTTATAACGATCTCATTTTCATGCAAGGGACCCATTTTTCAATTAGGATTGCCTCCTTTTGGTTGCGGAGAAACCGAGGAAGAAGAAAATAAAACGATTTTTATATATTAAATCCATCTATTTTTTTTTTTTGTAATTGTATTAAACCCATCTTTGTTAGCGTAGATTTGCAATTCATCTCGTTTATTTGGCAAGTACTCAATGACTTTCTTGATTTATTTTTCTGCATTTTCTCAACCACCAAACGAAGTTTTGGTTGTGCTTGGTAAGGATGATGAAATGTGGTGCAGCAGAAACCGCGGTTCGGAAAGGTGGTGGCTTAACAACCGCGAAATGAGAGCGCGAATTCTGTGCTGCTGATAGCCGCGGTATTATGAAGTAGCGCTTTTTCATTAGCTGTATTATTTTAAATTATTTCTCCTTCGCAACAATTTCAGAAATAATAGATAAAACGACCGTGAAATAAAAAAAAAAGTCTACCAATGTGCCTCTGCACGTAGTCAGACGCTAAGAAATCAAAAGGGACCCCATCATCCAACTGGCCTGGGACCGAATATCTTTTAGTCGAACCCAAGATGCGTAGGAAACTGGTGATGAACAAGATGGCGTGGTACGGACCCTAAAAGAAGAATTCTATTATTTAGACGTAAAAACGAATCGCGTTAATTACGAATTCGTTGACCTTAACTTGAATTTGATTCATGATTAAAATAAGTTTAAATTATATTTAATTAATAATTTATTTTTATTTGAGTTCGAATTCAAATTTAAAAAAATTTAGCTCAAAAACTTATAAGTAAACTTGATAAAATAGTATAAATATATATTTTTACTAATATTTGTGTTATTTTTATAATATTTTATTTATTATATTTTAAATTAAAAGGATGCAATTTTAATTTAATTAAATTATTTGCGAGCTAAACTCAATTCTAAATTATTTTTTATCGAGTCAGACTCAAGCTCAAGCTTAAATTTAATTTATTTTTTATCGAGCCAAGCTTAAATCTATATAAAAATTTGAATCGAACTCAAATTTGAATCGAGCTCAAGTTCAAGTTTGAACAAGTTAAAACTCGGTTCAATTTGACTCGTTTTCAACTCTACTGGGATCTATAATAAAAAATTGGAATACTTACCATAAGAAAACTTAAATAAGATTAAGAATTTCGATCCAGCTCGAGTTTGAGCCAATATAAAAATTTGAATCGAGGTTGAGTTCTAGATCAAATTTGAATAAATTAAAACTTGACTCGATTTGCCTTATTTCCAACCCTATTAGAAACTATAATAAAAAATTGGAATACTTACCTCAAGAAAGTTAAAATCAGATTAAGAATTTCGACTCAGCTTGAATTCGAGCCTAAATAGAAGTTCTAATCTAGCTCGAGTTTGAGCTTGATCTCGAACGAGTTACAACTCGTCTCGATTTGGTTCGTTCCCAATCCTACTAGAGCCCATAATCAAAAATTGTAACACTTACCTCAAGAAAACTAAAATCAAATTTAGAACTCCGACCCAGCTTGAGCTTGAGTTTGAACAAATTAAAACTTAGAGGCCGTTTAGAGGTAGAAAAAAAGTGAAACTTTTGATAGTTTTTTGTGTTTTTTTGTGGGTTGTAATTTTTGGTGTGTTTGGTGAATAAAAGTGTAATTTTTAATAATTTTTTACAACTTTTTGGTATTTGGTAAAATTATTACTGTAGTAGAGTAGAAAAGTGGCAACTTTTGAGTGTTTGGTAAAATTTTTTACTATACCAGAGTAGAAAAGTGAAAAAAATGGGGTCCGTTATAATAATTATTTACTGTAGTAGAGAAGAAAGTGAGAAAAATTGTGGATTTGCCAAACACTCAAATTACTATAGAAGTGTCAACTTTTAGTATTTTTTTGGTGTTTTTTGAGCCTCCAAATCGGCTCTTAGTTTGATTTAGCTCGTTTTCGACCCTACTAGAACCCATAATCAAAAATTAGCGTACTTACCACAAGAATGCTAAAATTAGATTAAGAACTCTGACCAAGTGATTGTTGGAATCAAGAACCGAAGGTATAAGATTTGAATGTCATAAAGATGAAATCTTTGATAAGTTCTAAAAGCTCAATGAAGAATCGAAAAAAAAATTCTTTCTATCCCATATAATGTAAGAATTAATCTGTCCATAAAAATTGTCCTTTACGCTATATATAGCTTACATAAAAAAAATTCTAATTTAATTAAATCTTAATTTAATCCTAATTTATTCAAAGTCTAAAATTAAGCATGGGATTAAGTTAATTAATGTTCATCCTATGTTAAATAAAACATAAATATAGATAATTTAAACAAAGCATTTGTCACATATTTAGGAGTCGTTTGGTGTGATGCATATTTCTGAAAACTCTGAAAAACTCCCAAAATCTCTAAATTTCTCTAACACTTTTTATAAATTCACACCTTTTATAAATCTAGAAAAAATTACATAACTC
>JAVXUM010000037.1:11802891-11817576 GCA_035590655.1 Pouteria glomerata
TCTTCAGGACTTAAATTTTCTATCAGTTTTACTCGTCTTCAACCCTCTGTGGTTCGAACCTGCGTTCGAACAGCCTCTTGCTTTTTTGCCCTTTTAAGTCTTAATTCAGCTCTTTTCACTCCAAAATACCTGCAAGGAAACCAATTCCACATTAGCACATAATAATTTATTTATCTCTATTTTAAGCGCCTAATTCTTCCTTTTGATCCTTAAATTGAAGTTAATGATTGTACTTTTTATGGTACAATCAGTCAAACCCTAGGTTTTGTGAGTTTCGAGCATGGTTTTCTGGTTCATTCTCTTCATCATAATCGTCATTAGGGTTTATAGGATTGCTCAATGAGTTATGGTAATCCCTCTATATCTGGCCACCTATTCTAAGGCTATCGCTAGCCCATTAGCTACTGCTTACTTGTGCCAGCATCTTCTTGCTGCCTCTATTCCTCTTCTGATAAGTTTGGTTAGCTCGTATGTTACGGGTAACTCCCTCAACTGTTACGGATTGACCGTCATTGGCACAGAGGTCTACACCAACGAGTCGTCTTTGAATTTCCACTAGTTTTTAATGAACTTCAGTGGATTCTGGTTGTTGATTGGTGATTACATTTGAAAAGTATAATTACAAACCTCAAATTAGATAGTAATTCATGTATTTGTTTAAACAATTAGAAAGTTTTTAGTTATTTTTACTGTTTACTATGTTTTGTTTCCAAAATATAGATAAAAGACGGAAGTCATTAAGATTAGTGATGGTAAAGATGATGAAGAAGCCCTTACTGTCTGGACATTTCGACGTTTGGTCTGGATGACAACAAAGAGACAGAGACAAACAGGAACAAAGACTAAAATTTAGGCCTGAACTTTTCTGCTGTCTAATACCCAGCCTGACAGTTTGAACACTTGCAACCATTATGCATGGAATTCTAGGGTTTAAGGCACTTTGATAAAATTAAGTTTAATTTTTAGAGTGATTTCCATTTTCGCTATTTGTAGATTTTGTTATAGCTTCACTTTGAAGTACGGTACTATCATTTCTATTCTGATTTATTGAAATTTATTTCTTCTTTATTCGGTGTTTTTGTGTATTTTGTTTATGTTAAATCGATGTTAGGCTAAATCCTTTAGTCTTAATTCAATGAATCAAGGAAGCACGAAACATTACAATCAATACGATGTGCGAGATCTATGCATGTGATATGAATGCATGCGTGTATAAATTTGCATTTTCTTTTTTAATCTAATTTTACTTATTATCAAAAGGTTTTCGAAACGAGAATCCTTGATCACATTCTCTGTAATCACTAATAGGAATTTTCAAATTAAAAACTTCTTTTATAGTTTTGAAATAAATAAATTAGGTTTGAACCAAAATAATTTGAACGAAGATTATCCAGTTTTCTAATCCTAAATGTTAATATAAAACTGTGTTTTGGAACTTAAGAAACTTTCAAGAAAATATTTTCCTATTTATCTTTCCGTTATGTGAAATTTAAATTGTGGTTAATTGCACATCGAATTGTGAAATAATGATTCCACCCAGAATTAAAGGTTGATCAAGAAATTACTCAATTGAATTTTCATATTGCTTTGAATTGATCCATTGTTTTATTTTTATTTGCTAGTAACTTCATCATTTAATTAGTTTATTTGTTATTTTTAAGTGCTTAATAATTTGGTATAACTCTATTTAATTAACTTATTTTATTTAAGCAGATAAATTTATTAAAGATTTAAGAATATTCATCCACACTAACATTTGAAACTGTTTCACTTTGAACTGGGCAGTGGGTTACTTACACCTTTTTAAACCTAGAAACTATTGCATTAGGTTCCTTAATATTCGACCTCGGTCTCACCTTGTTAATGCTACACCACACGCCATTACACTTGAGGGTTTAATCTGAATGTATTATTTAGAGGCAATCAAGTGGGAATTAACTTTAGGTTTTAGGTTATTTTAGTTTTAAGTTTATCGTTGGCTCTCTTATAATAACAAAAAAAGAAAAAAAAAAAAAACATTCTTCTAATTCTTCTTCCAAATTTTCCATAATTGCTTATTGCTGTTTGGACACCCTAACAAACATTTCGGACGCTAGTACCTTTACACATATTGTTATTTAGCATATGAACACTTTGAATCATGGGGAAAATGGTAGATTAAGACGTCTTAAACTTATTGATCCTCCTTTCAAACCTGATAATCTTTACATAGATATTCAAATCTCCTCTCCTCCTACCTCTTCATTAGAAATCGCAAATAATCAAGCTGTTGCTACTGGACGTTCCATGAGGGACGTGCCGTAGTAAGATAGACACGCTCTTGAATCTTGCATCGTGTGGCCAGAAAATCAAAGAACATTCAATTTTAAACTTGGCATGATTCGATTGTTACCTACATTTCATGGTATAGATTCTGAGAATCCATATGATCATCTGACTTGCTTTAGGAATATATGTGTCACTATTAATGATCAAGGATATCCTATAGACTTAATGTTTCTTAAGCTCTTCCTATTTTCTTTGAAAGACAAGGCAACCAAATGGTTAAAGTGCTTACCATCTAATTCCATTCGTACATAGGAAGAAATGCTGGCCAAGTTCCCAGAAGAAAATTTTCTCTCCCAATAGAACTGATGCCATACAACATCAAATTTTGAATTTTGCCCCACAAACACGTGAAACTTTTTATCATTGTTAAGAAAGGTTCTAAACAATATTGCATTCTTGTCCACACCATGGATTTGAGGTTTGGCGTCTTGCAAGTATCTTCTATGGGTCACTGACACCATAACTAAAACAATTGATGGAAACCACGTGCAATAGATAGTTCTACGATAAGACTCCTTAAGAAGCTTATGAATATTTTAAATTCTGAGAATGCACAAACTTGAGTGAATCTGATGACCTCAAGGAGAAATTAGCAACATTAACGAGGGAAATCAAGTCCTTAAAAATCAAAAAAGACACCTACTATCAAAAACCTTGTAACAAGTCTTTATTGCATTGTTTGTGATAGTCAAACTCATAAGATTGATGATTGTCCTACTATCCCAATTTGTAAGGAAGTAGAGCAAAACCAGCTATCTAGCGAACTTCCTATTAATGCTGTGAATCAATTCTGCATACCCACCATATCGAGTACAACATCACAGGGGAAACCCTTATTCTGAGACATGTAAATCGACTTGGAAGAACCATCCCAACTTAAATTGGAGAAATGAGAGAACATAAATACCACAACCATATTATGCTTTACCTCTACCTATTCCTCAAGTTCCAATCTATAACCCAGGATTGTCTCAGAATGTGGGATCATCTCAGATTACATATCTTCCCCCAAATAAAAGATCCACCAAAGAGACACTTTAATAATTTATGAATACACAGTCTTCACTGTGGGCTAACAGAGTTTTAAATGATATTAGGAATCAATTGGCACTTCTAACTCAAACATTGAGTTCTCAACCAAAAAGTTAATTTCTTGCACAACCTCATCCAAATTCAGGAGCTTAAGTTAAACAAGTTAAGGGATCTTCTAACTTACTTAGGAACGTTGAGCAATCATGATGCTAATGATAAGTTGAGGGATCTTCAGACCATCATGATGCTTTGGAACGATAAAATTATAGATAAAATCATTCACCCTAAGGTGGTTGAGCCTGGGGCGGAGTCAAACCTAAGCAGATGTTGAAAGATAAAAAGAAGGCAGAAAAGTAGCCAATTATAATTGATGAAGGAGAGTCTAAAAAAGAAGAAAGTAAAGATGAGAAAGGAAAAAATGAGAAGGATGAAAGTGAGGAACCATTGATAGTATCTAGGGAATATATTCCTAAAGCACCATTTCCTCAACAGTTCTTAAAAGCAAAAGATGAAGCCCAAACTACTAAATTGCTAGCAATATTCAACTAAATAAAAATTAATATACCTCTACTTGATGAAATTAAGCAAATCCCTTCATATGCTAAATTTTTAAAAGAATTATGTATTATAAAGAGAAGATTAAATGTAAAAAGAAAAAGCATTTTTCACTGAGCAAGATAGTGCTATATTACAATGTCATACACCCCCAAAATATAAGAACCCTGGCTATCCTGCCATATTTTGTCACTTAGGGGAGAAATATACTAGTCGAGCACTGTTTGACTTAGGGGTCAGTGTAAACTTACTTTTCTACTCAGTTTATGAATAGATAGGCTTAGAGAAATAAAACCCACTTTTGTGACTTTACAACTTGCCAATAGATCAGTTAAAGTCCCACGAGGTATAGTTGAAAATGTACTAGTTCAAGTGGAGAATTTTACTTTCCAATGGATTTCATTATCCTTGACACTCAACCAATGACCAGTTTCTTAGCACCAAATTAGACACCTGTCATTCTTGGAAGACCATTCTTAGCAACATCAAATGCTCTCATAAATTGTACGAATGGATCAATGAAAATGTCTTTTAGTAATATTAAGTTTAAAATGAATATCTTTCAAGTAAGTAAACAACCAAAAAGGTGCCTGATATATAAGAAGTGGACTTAGTTGAAACTATAATCTAAGATTATATAGATCATGAATTCATTGAGGATCCTGTAAAGAAAGCAATTTGCTTAAGTAAGGAGAGATTAAATTCCACAACTCAAGATGATGAGATAGGAACAATTTTTGATTGGTTAGAGATTTGCCTGATAATGTCTATTGAAAAATGGGCACCAACCTTTGAAAACTAGGGATTGTTTTTAAATAAAATGGAATCATAAGAAGTAAAAGCTCTAAACCCTAATAGAAAAACCCCTTCTAGCAATTTGAGATATATATTTCTGGGAGAAGAAGTGACTTATCCAGTCGTCATTTCATCTAAATTAACATCTAAGCAAGAACATCAACTAGTTAAACTTTTAAAAAGCCACAAGAAAGCTTTAGGTCGGTCAGTGGCAGATTTAATTGGTATTAGTTTACTCCTTTGCACACATTGAATATTTCTGGAGGAGGATGTCAAACCAGTTTGTCAGATGCAAAGATGAGTCAATCCAAACATGAAAGAAGTATTAAGAACAAAAGTATAAAAACTACTTGATGTAGAAATCATTTACCCAATATCTGATTCTAAATGGGTGAGCCCTACACAAGTGGTTCTAAAAAATCTAGTGCCACAATGGCTCGAAACGAGAATAACGAGTTAGTTCTAACTCAAATTCAAACTAGTTGGAAAGTATGCATTGATTATAGAAAACTCAATTAATGACAATAAAAGATCACTTTCCTCTTCCATTTTTAGATCAAGTTTTAGAAAGAGTAGTTGGGCATGCTTATTATTGTTTCGTAAAGGCTACTCAAGCTATAATCAAACAGAAGTTACCTTAGAGGATCAAGCAAAAACCACGTTTACTTGTCCTTTCAGCATTTTTGCATATTAGAGGATGCCCTTTAGCCTCTATAATGCTCTTGCTACGTTTTAGCACCGGATGATTAGTATATTTAGTGAAATAGTAGAAGAAATTGTGAAAGTTTTTATAGACGATTTCTCTATTTACGGAGATTTCTTGATCAATGCTTAAAAAATCTTAATCTAATTTTGACATAGTGTAAAGAGAAAAACTTAGTTCTTAATTAGGAAAAGTGTCACTTTATGGTGATTAAAGGTATTGTGTTAGGGCATATTATTTCCAAAGAAGGCATGTAAGTGGATCAAGTGAAGGTTAAATTGATTTAGAAACTTCCTACTCCACAATCCGTTAAGGATATTAGATCATTTCTAAGGCATGCTGGGTTTTGCTGGCGATTCATTTAATCGTTTAGTGAAGTTTCAAAACCTGACTTAAGACACACCTTTTGTGTTATACTAGGACAAAAGAAAGATAAAAAGGCACATGTCATTTACTGGGTAAGTAAAACCCTCAATGATGCATAAAAAAATTACACAACAACTGAAAAGAAAATGTTAACAGTTGTCTTTGCCCTTGAAAAGTTTCACATTTATCTCATTGGTTCAACAATTTAGTATTTACTGATCATTTTGCTCTTAAATACATGTTGACTAAATAAGAAGCCAAAGGTTAATTCGTTAGATACACTCTTACAAGAATTTGACCGTGAAATAAGAGATAAAAACGGCGTTGAAAATGTTATAACTAATCACCTGTCACGTTTGCCGATAGAAGCTTATTCAAAAATGAGATTCAAATAAATGATAGATTCTCAAATGAACAATTATTTAATGTAGCAGCAATAACAGCTGCCATTCCTCCGTGGTATGTTGATATTGCCAATTATTTAGTGACAAGACAAATCTCACGTGAATACAGCTCTACAGATAAGAAGAAATTCTTGCGTAATGTTTGAGTTTTCTTTTAGGATGATCTTTACTTGTTTAAATAATTCAACGTTGTGTTCCTAAGTGGGAAGTACTAAGCATCCTTGAATTTTCTCATTCACAAGCTTGTGGTGGCTATCTTTTCATGAGCAAAACAGTAGCTAGAACTCTTCAGGTGGATTTTATTAGCCCACTCTATTCAACCATGCCCATCATCCATCATTTTTGCACCACATGTGATAGATGCCAATGATTAGGAAGCTTAATTCATAGAAATATGATGTTTCTTTCTCCTATTCTCGTGTTGGAAGCATTCAATTGCTAGGGGATTGATTTCATGGGCCTTTTTCTGGTTTCTTTTGGATATGAATATATCTTAGTAGGGGTTAATTATGTCTCTAAATATGTTAAAGCAGTAGCAACGAGAACTAACGTTCACAAAATCGTGCTCAAATTCCTCCATGAGAACACATTCTTAGGCTTCGGGCCGCCCCAAGTTATTATAAGTGATGGAGGAAAATATTTCTACAACCGTCTAGTGGGTACAATTTTACTTAAATGTGGTGTGATTCACAGGATAGACATATCATATCACCCACAAATAAGTGGCTAAGTGGAGCTTGCTAATACAGAAATTAAGCAAATTCTTGAGAAAATAGTTAATCCTAATCGCAAGGATTGGTCACTACATTTAATTAACTCCCTATGGGCTTATCGTACTGCTTATAAAACAACACTAGGGATATCTCCTTATAGACTAGTTTATGGTAAGCCATGTCACATTCTCGTCAAATTAGAACATAGAGCTTATTGGGCTATTAAGCAATTTAACGCCAATATCAACGAGGCTAGACTTTATCATAAACTTCAAAATATAGAAATGGATGAATTAAGAAGTGATGCATATGAAAATGCACAAATTTTAAAGAAAAAGATGAAGAAAAGTATATGACCAATATATAATTTGATGCTCATTTCACGAGGGTCAAAAAATACTTCTTTATTGTTCACAACTTCATTTTTCCTGGCAAACTGCAATCTAAATGGACTAGTCCATTCATAGTGAAAAGTGTTTTTGAATATGCTGCAATTGAAATGGAAAATCTAAAGAATAAGAATCAATTTAAAGTGAATAGGCACCGACTGAAGCCATACCTCAAAAATTTTGTTGGAATTGTGGAATCATGGGATCTTTTAGATCTTCCATCATATGAGTGAATCATGATTGATTTTTATAAATTGTTTGTATTATAATACTATCTTATAATCCTAAAACTCTTTTTTTAATTTTTTTTTATGGACATGATTTGGGTTTAACCTGCAAAGATCATTCTTATTTTGTAATCTGAAACTCACTTCTGGTTTATGAACATTATAATTTTTATTTTCCTTCCTTTACTTTTGCTTTTATTTAATCTTCTATGTACTTCATGGTTGGAAATATTCAACTGTGTTCACCACTTTATTGTGTCTATTTTGAATTCCAAGTTAAGAATAGGTCACTAATGTCTGACAAACCTGAACCGATAGCTAATGAGCGAGACTCATATTAATAACTCAATTGGTGATAGTGAGACTAACTTTTTTGAGGTTGACTTGGATAATGTCACGCTTCAGGTCCGGGGACCCGAGGTGTGAGTGGTAAACATATAAAACATGAATGAATGAGGTAAAAGCATCAGAGCAACGCGGCGGTCACGCAATAGATCCACAAAACCTGTTAATATATAGACCTGTGATAGAACCTGTGACGTTTATATATATATCCATAATCTCACGCTGCCAACTACTTATGCAGCGGATCTATATTCTATATGCTAACACACACCAGGGTTGTGTGTTAGCCATTCATATCCATAGTAGCTAATATAAGTGCGTGCGAGGAATTTAAGTGCTACAAACCATTTAGCATTACATAACCTAGCCTTAAGGCCATTACAATGCCAAAACCAAAATAAATTTACATTGCTTTATGATTTGTCACTACAAATGTACATGAATAAAAAATGAATGAATTTACAACTCCTTGTCACGGTACATCCACAAAAAATACAAAAAATAAGCTAGCCCAAACTCTGGGAGGTCCAAAAGTCCCCTAACTCCATAACACGCCTAGTCATCCTGCATGGGTCCTACAAGGTCATCTGTAGATATGTGAGCACGGACGACTTGTGCTCACACTACTCACCGCAATATAAACATGATGCAAGAGATGAACATATATAATATGCAAGGAAAAATTTCAAAGAATAAGTCAATAATTCCAAGTGAACAAGGCAGTCACAACATCCATGTAACATCTAGATTTTTTTTTTCCCTTCGCAATTATTTAACATTTAATTCTTTCACACAATTATCGGGGACTGGATACATAATGAATCGTGCTTTAGGAGCGACGTCCAGGGCGACGATATGCCATAGTACACGAATCATTTCGGAGGCTACTAACCTACTGGTATGAACACCAACCTTGCGTAAGTTCTGGGACTCTCAACCCGAGGGTATCTCAAGACTCTTCCTATTTCCGTACCCCACTACCCCCGGCCACATAAGCACATTATTCATTTCTTTTTCCATTAATGAAAGTTCATTACGTGCGACATCATATAAGCCACATATTAACCGCATTGACTCAAATTTGCCCTGAAAGTATATCGGGTAAGCTCATATCGCTATGCCCCTTTAACCACACATTATTCATCCCATCTAGTTCACTTTAAGTATAAAAAAAATCAAATTTAAATAACTGGTAGGTTGCAGAATTTTTGGTATTTTTAGGTCCGTTTTCGCTTGTTTCAAGTCATTACCACTACGTACAAATGTTGCAACACACACCATTCAAACCAAGCAATTTCCACCTTCAATACATCATTTTAAGCATGATCAAATGCTGCTTTAAAATAGGGGAAATGCGCAGGAATTTCAGATTTGATGCATGTTCTAGTGTTCCACTTTAAAGTGTCAGAAACTTGAAATTTTTGCGTGTAATAACTAGCTGATTTACATATACATTTCCACAAAGTTTCTAAGGTTAAAATGACCTCCACCACTATTTTCTAAGCTCAAAATTTTCAGATTTTACATAGGTCATAAGGAGTTGCAAATTTTGGGTGTTTAGGGCATCCAAAACAACATTTTACCAAACTTAATTACAACTCACTCCAAAAACTCTAATTCATCCCAAATTCACATCAAACCATCACTAAGCATCAAAATAACTTCAAACCATCACAATTCATCCAAACATCATAAAATCCTCATAGTTCATCAAAACAACCATAATTCATACAAACAACTCCAACAAACTTAAATGGGCAATTTTGCATCCAACATGCTCAATTTCATAATTTTTGCAATTTTTGCAAACAAAGGTATATTAAGGAGAGTAGATGGTCTTCCCTACCTCAAACTTGGCTCAAACTCTCAAGAACTTCAAGAACAAGTGAGTAGGTCTTCTTGTTCTCAAGTTGTTGATTTCAAGCTCTTTTCTTCCTCCTTCTTTCTCTTGGGATTAATTTCACCAAAAACCCCTAAAAAGATTCAAGTTTTTCATTTTAATGGCTCAAGAACTTCACTAGCTTTTTACACCAAAATCATGTTCAAGAGGTGGAAGAAAAGCTAGCAAAATCTATGGAGAACTTACCAAGTTTCTTCTCCTTTTTCCTTTTCTCCTCTTCATTTCCTTCTTTTCTTCTTCCCCTTCTTTAGCTCTACAAAGTGTCTTTGGTTGGTCTTTTCTCCAATTCAAATGGAGTTGGCCGAATGCTTGGGAGCTCCCGCCTGAAATGGCTCAAGACAATGCAATTTGGCTCAGTTTTCTTCAATTGTGGTTTAATTGGCCAATGAAAAGTCTCCACCTATCCATCTATACAACTACACATATATATGTATATGGCTAGCAAGTTTTCAATTTTTAATGCCTTGGGACCCACCAATTTGACAAACCAATTCACCAAAAGACAAAACCAAGCCAAAGGAAGACAACGAAGTTCATTCGGCCCTTATTCTTCATCTCACCCGAATTGGCCTCTTCCATATATATATACATGTGTATGTAGAGGAAAGTCCAAATTGAAGGTCTTGGCTTGGTCAAAATTGAACCACCATTAAGCAAAAAAACAAAACCAAGCTATGCTTCCCCTTTAGGCACCATTCGGCCATTCATCTTCCAAACCCATCCAAGGGTCTTTCATGGCCGGTCAAGGCCTCCAACTAGGCTTTGGCTTGGTCAAAATTAACCTCACTTTCATCTTTTCCCTTAATTCCCAACATATCCTAATATTGCTAAAATAAAATACCACCTTATGCATGTGTTCTAGACTTACTACTAAACACTTTACTTAGCTTTTAAAATTAATCCTCAACACTTAAATTCACTTAAGGTGGCTAAGAGGTTGAAATTATCAAGGTTTACTACTTTCTCACCTACTAACGTTTCACTAGAGTTAGCTTCCTTCATGTTTACATTCTAAGCATATTCCAATTCCATTCTACCATTGGATTTAATTTCAAAACACAAAAGCATCTCCAAGGCCTGTTTAAATCCATAGCTCAATCGCCATCAAAGTTTAGAGGTCAATTTCAACAAAAGTGTGACTCACATTCATGATAAAGTGAGGGTATTACATAAATTTTTCAAAATAGCAGTTCAGTTTTAAATTCTTAATTTATTTTTTTTTAAGTATAATTAATTTAGGTGGTCATGTATGCACTACATTTGACCGCTTTATTTTTTATTATTTTGTTGATTCTAATTAAGTTATCCAAAACTCATGTAGAATTATGTACTATTATTACTAAAGAACATTATTTAGTAAAATTCAAAAATCAATATTAAAAAAATACTATTATTATTTTAGTGTCAACGCTTCTAAGTAATAAGTTTTGAAACTTGATATTTAATAATTATCATTTACTTTGGGTTGGTTTTGATTATGTTTGGAGCACCAAATTTCACTAAAAAAATATTAAAAATCTTTAAAGTTAATAACTTGTTATCTTACTATCCAAATTACAACAGTACAATTTTATCAATTTTTATTAATTTTTTATTACTCCAAACGCACCCTTTAATAGGTGATTTGATTCGAATTTAAATCTCAAAAATATTAATCTAATTTTTAATCAAGTTAGACTATTTCAAGATTAGAACCAACTTAATTGTTTTGCTTAATTTTTGTCACAAAATCTATAATATATTGCAAACTTGAACTATTTTAGCCTAGAGTTCAAAATTTTAGACTAATTAAAATTGATTCGGTTATGATATGAATTTAAACCAAGCCGACTAGTACTCATCTTTGATTCCATTACTCGATTAGCATTTTATAAATAAATTGAGCAAAAACAAGGCAATAATCAAGAATAATTTTTTTTATCGTGGATTACTCTAGAACTATCACGCTTCTAACTTAACTATTTGAGACGGACGATATGAGAATATAGGAACCGATTTAAATAAAACAAAAACCTGATCTAATGTCAATTCACAATGAATAATAATAATTGAAATATTTAATATCATCTCCCATTCTCATATAATGATAGTTTTAAAGTACATTGCCCCTCAATTACAAAACAATATAATGCAATTGAACATCATTCCCAATAACAACATCAAAAACCTTCATAGCCAAAATAAATATATATAATTATATTAATATCCCTCAAAATTATAATATCATAAATATAGATATCGGAACCATACTATTAGTTATATAATTTATAATCCAACCCTCAGTTAAAGAAAATAAATGCAAATATTGTCATCCATATTTAATACCGGACTTAGCCTACTCAAGGCTAAGTTGCATACGTATCTTATATCAGGAATCAGGTCACCGTAATTCCTAATTTATTATCCAATATTTACAAACCAACTCATTGTCAATAAATTAAACCTTTAACATCATTGTAATTAATAATCTTAATATCTCAACACATAATGATAATTTATTTAATCTCATGCAATAAGAAATGATGAAATGTAATGCAAATGAATATTCTCTAATATCTATCTACCCTCAATTTTATCTTAAGACGGGTGATGCTTAGTAAAACACGCAAAGTTACCAATCTCACTATTACGCTTGCGGCGAATATATATCTCAATAAATATCACGAGTGGCGGGGAACCATGTTACACCCCACCAATGTGAGACTCAGGGGAACTGTATTACATCTCCTGACCCTTCTACTAAGAAGTAGTGTTACAACTCTAGTTAAGCATCTGTTTAACTTACGTAAAGGTTGGCTATAATCTGGAGACAATCTCATAATCATATATCACAATTAATGTCCCAATTTCGAATGACTAAACTCTAATCATATATATCAACTGGGGATGATTTGGTATTTTTAAATCTCATTTTATTATTTTTCTCAAAATTAAGGATTCTATCCATATACGTGACCTATGCCTTGACACGTCAATAATATAAACATGGCACTCTCGACTAATCAACAATCAAATATCAAATCAGATGATGCAATCTCAGCCCCATACACATGATGTGATACCCCTACCTTTGGCATGAATGAGAAGTCATGGATTTAATTCTTTGTGGAAATGAGAGTAAAGTTTGTTGTGAAGAGAGACCATGTTCTTTCATATTTTCCAAGTGTTGGACTCATGCATGGAGAGGGATGGGAGGATCGGCCATGCTTGGTGTTGGACACCAACTTGACCAAAACTTGAATTTTTGACCAATTCACTTAACCCTTGACTTGTGGACTTGTTGACCTCTACTTAGGCATATATATGGATATAATAATAAGTATAATTTGGTGAAGAAAAAGCATAGCCGGCCAAGCCTTTTTGTGGCCTTCCATTTTAAGTGTTTTATTACTTTATGCAATTCAAGATGGCATTAAAATTGGTGGGACCCTTAGTTTAATGCATTGAAGAGTTATATGTATATATATATATATGAGAAAGTTGGGAGAAGAAGCAAAGTGGCCGAGCAAGGCCTTGTTATTACCATTTTTTGTCTTGGTGTGTTTGTAATAAAAGAAATTTAATGCATTAAAATGTGGTGGGGCCCTTGGTTAGATACATGAAGACTTGTAAGCTTTGCTTATATATGTATATATATATGTATTGGAGAGTTGTGTGGTTGGGAGAGTCTTGGCCGGCCAATTGCCTATAGATATAGGCTTATATGTATATATGATATTATTAACTTGACAAAGTATAAAAGGAGAGGGGGAGAGAAACCAATTAAGAGCTACCCGGCCATTGTTGGGTGAGAGAAGAGCTTGAGAGTTTGAGAAGAGAGTTTGAGAGAAATCTATTGAAGGAGAAGATCAAGGAGGAAGTGAAGAAGAAAAACTAAGAGAAGGCTAAGTCTTTGAAGTGGTTGTGCTCTTGGAACAATTTTGAAGGAGGAGGAACCATCTTGGAGTTGTGAAGGAATTTTGAAGTATTTGAAAGATTAAAGCTTGAAATTGAGGTAGGGAAAACTCCTTCTAATATACATACCTTGAATTCTTCTTCTTCTCCTCTTTGAAGTTTGATTTTTTTTTATGATAAGTTGAGAGAACCATGATTTAGAGTAGAGGACTTGGTAGCTTGCATATGTTACCTCTTTTTCTCACTTTGGTTGTTTTGGGTGGGTTGAGATGTGAAATCACTTTTCTTTCCATGAAGATATGTTAAACTCTTTTCTTTCCACTTCTTTGTTTCACATGAAAGATAGGAGAGTATGGTGATGTTGGTTGAGAACTTAAGAAGAGAGATATGTGTTGGTTGGGAGATTGAAGGAAGTGCTTAAACTTCCTTGTTAATATACATGTAATAGTGGTCTTGTAAGTGGAGTAAGTGGGAGAATAAAAGGAGGTTTGGTTTACCATGAAATTAGATGGTAGAGGGTTGATTAAGATGAGTAAAACCCTAGTGAGGAAGGTGGTTAAAAACCTTGAGCACAAACTAGGAAAACTAAAAGTTTTTGGTAAATTTGGTCTACCGTCCGGACGGGACGTCTCGCGTCCGGACGGTCTGAAGAACTTGGGGAATCCACCCCTACTGTCGTCCGGACGGGAGCAGGGGGCGTCCGGACGACAAGGGCAAATTTTGGGACTCCACCTACTACCGTCCGGACGGGCCAGGAGGGGTGTCCGGACGGTGGGTTGGCATTCTCTTGTACTTTTGCTTACCTTCTAGTGTATTGCTAGGGTTGGTCTTGTTACCTAAGAACCACTTGGAAATCATCTTAATTGTATTCTAATGATTGAATATTTATGCTAATATGCTACATGAGAACATTTATGAAATGGTTTACATTATTGATATGAAACCTCATGCATAATGTGTTGTATATGAACCCACATCCTTTCTCAACTTAATGAAAGATAAGAAAACGAAATGATTAGTTATGTGCCGGGGAT
>JAVXUM010000037.1:11837570-11861208 GCA_035590655.1 Pouteria glomerata
ACATGCATCTATCTACACTCATGCACAAGCAAAAGCATGATCATGCACTAGCCAAACCATCCATGCAAAATGCCAACCCTTGGAAAACTTTTGAAATTCAAGGTCTTTTCCCACAATAGCTCTAATCTCATTTTCTACCAAAAACATCCTTCATTCTTCTCATTCATACCAAAGACAGGGGTATCACACCATCAATAATGTTCTTGCAGATCTCAATACATCTTTGTACTTCCACGATACATAACGTAAGGAGAATGGTGTGCCTCATCTAAAATTTTTCTCTTAATTCATAATTTTTTTGGTGCACAAACTTTATTACCATAATATAGTAACCCATCACCCCTAACCACAAAATCTGCTCACGTATTATTTGCTATTTGTTTTTGAATTTTTTTTGTAATTGAACATCTTTTAACTATAACTCCCTGATACAATTGAGTAGTAATAGCCTCACCTTAAATTAAATAATCAAAACATCTATTTTAGTTATAGTTAACTCTACACTCATATGTGCAAATTATTAATCATCTAACTCCTCTAACACTGATTACATGCCAGCATTTCCATAGACTTGCGACTCAGAGCACCTGCTACCATATTTGCTTTACTTAGGTGACAATGTATATTACAATCATAATCAATCAGTAACTCTAACCATCTTCTTTGTCTCAAATTTGGCTCTCTCTGAGTAAACAAATACTTTAAGCTTTGATGATTAGGGTAAATATTAATAGTCTCACCATATAAATAATGCCTCTATAACTTTAGAGCAAACATAAATTGCAGCTAACTCCAAATTATGGGTTGGATAATTTTGTTAATGAGATCTTAATTGTCTTAAAACTTAAGCAATTACATTTCCATTTTGTATTAGAACACATCCTAACTTTTGGCTTAAAGCATCACTATTAATTACAAATCAATCATTACTTGAAGGAAGTATCGACACTGGATTTGGCCTTCAATTCTTGAAAAGTTTTCTCACAACTATCATTTCATTCAAACTTAATACCCTTACGAGTTAATCGTAACATAGATGAGGTAATGGAAGGAAAATTTTGAATGAAACGACGATAATATATTGCCAAACCATGAAAACTGCGCACTTTTGTCACACTTGTTGGACACTCCCAATTCAATATTGTCTCAACTTTCTTGGGATCAAAATTGATACTATTATTTAAAATCACATGCCCTAAGAATACTACTTGATCCAGCACAAATTCATACTTAAGGTTTGGCGTATCACTATTTTGTACTTTAATCTAATAGTACCCAAATTTTAAATCAATTTTTGAGAACATAGTAGCATCTTGCAATAGATCAAACAAATCGTTAATTCTTGGTAATGGATACCTGTTCTTTACCGTTACTCGATTCAGTTGATGGTAATTAATATATAATCTCATGGTACAATTTTTCTTTTTCATGAACGAGACTGGTGCTCCCAATGATGATACACTAGGTTAGATAAAATCTTTGTCCAGTAAATCTTATAACCGAACTTTTAATTCCTTCAATTCAGCAGGTGCCATTCTGTAAGGTACAATTGAAATTGGTGTAGCTCCTAACAACAACTCAAGAGTAAATTCAACAGCTCTACCTTATATTGCCCGTGAGGGTTAGCTTAGTAAAACGAGGGTTGAGCCTAAGGCTTGGGTGATTTTCCCAGGTCGAGGGTTTGACTCCCACCTAGGTGAACCCTCACTTACTGGAGTGCGTGGGTTGCGGGCTAATGTGTATTCTCGAAGTTTCAAAGCTGGGCCAAAGGCCTAGGGGATTTCTCTATATAAAAAATAAAAATAAAAAAAATCTCTACCTTGGATTACCCTTAACAATTCATCTGAAAACATATCTAGATGCTCACACACAATAAGTAGGTCATTAAACTTAGTTTTTAGCATTTTGGTATCAATCGCATGTGTAATAAATCCTTGACATCCTTTACTCAATAACTCCCTAACTTTAATATAGATATCAACAATTAGGCACAATCCTACAATCACCATTGAATACTAAATCTAGCTCTCTTGAGACTTTAAACAGCACTTCCTTGATAAAACAATTAATAAAAGTATGATATGATGATTACCAGTCCATACCTAAAATAATGACAAAGTTACATATGTCCAAAGGTATCAAGTCTACAACCAAACTCGTGCTAGCTATCTACACTACATAGTCTCTGTATACATCTCGCGCTACTATTAAATCACTAGTAAGAGTAATCATAGACAACACAAAATCTAATTGGGAGAGTGGTCGGTCTAAATGCATGTAGAATGCTCAAGATATAAAAGAATGGTAGAACTAGAATCTATCAATGCATGAGTAAGTCTACCAGTAATGGAAAACACACCTGTAATAACATTAGGAGATGCTGAGCGTTCTGACGAGTTATACAATAAACCCAAGCCTGTGAGTAAGATCCCTTGGCTATTCCTATACCTATCTGTGTAGGCAATGAAGGAGCTCTATTACTGCTGGCCGCACTAGCCATAGATGTTGTTAGAGTATATAAGTAGGATAGTTCTTTAAAATCTGCCCCTTTTAACTATATAGGAAATAAGTAAAAGCCCGCTGAACTATATATTCCCTGGCATAATATCCTGTAGCCCCACACCTAAAGTATACCAAATTCGTTACTCTTTTACCAGCATCCACTCTTCGCGAACCAGGTGGTGTCTGCCTTTTACTTCATCCCTAAATCCTATTATAACTAGTACTTCTACCTTCTCATGATTGGCTTACACCTCTATAACTCTGGAAGTCTTAGTTTTTCTATCTAGAAGATTTACTTTCTACCCTTCGAGAAACTAAAAAGTCAAATCTAACATTTTTAGATTATTCCTGCGTTCAAATTGCCTCCCAAACATCTTTTTCCATAATCTTTGCTTTATTTAACAATTCTGCATAACTTCTCATCTCAAAAGTAGAAATTTGGAATCTAATAGAAAGCTCCAATCCCTATTGGAATCTTTAGCATTTTGCATCTTCTAGTTGCACCAATTCTAAAGCAAATCTGGATAATACAGTAAATTGGGTTTCATACTCTGTGACAGACATTCTCCCTTATTTCAAAGTAGTAAACTCTTTTTTTTTTATATATATATCTATACGATTGAGGAAAATACTTATCATTGAAGGCATTACAAATTAGTTCCATGTCATTGCAGCGGGTGACAATCTTTTAGTAACTTCCTACTAAAGTCTTACTTGATCTTATGCGGTTAGAATGATTTTATCCTCATCAAAAATCCTCATTACCTCAAAAATTACCTCCACACTCTTCAACAATCTTTAGTTTCCAAAGAGTTAATAGTATCATAGAATGACGTGGGTCTCAACTTAAGAAATTGTTCATAAAGAGTATCATAAGCTTCTGGCCCAAACCTCTACTTCGTTTGAAGTTGACCTAATCTAGTCATGGCTAGAATTATCCTTTTTCACGGGATCTGGTTAATCTTAATCTGAAGGTTGATCCACCTGATCTTCTAGTTACCCTAAAGCCTGTATTGGTGGTGTAATATAATCAACTGAACCTTTTGTTTCCACTCCCTCAGGATTGTATTCAATATCTATATTTTTTATCTGACATTAAACTCAAGGTGGGATGTAAAATATAATTCTATCATATTTTTTAACTTCATAATCCTTAGTATCCCTGCAATTAAACACTGCACTTCAATTACTTTTTAACTTCATAATCCTTAGGCAATTAAACACCGTACTTCAATCACTTATCTCTATAACGCCTCTTCTACAATTGGTTGTTAGTAAGTCTACAGAACTCTCTAACCTATGCTCTAATGCCAAACTATCATGCCTTTATTTTAGGATACATATTTTATCTCTTAAATAGAGTAGACCCTTATAAATCTCTATACATAATATAATAAGAATCACAATTTAAATAAATACCTAGATTAAAATAAAATATAACCAGTCAAGTTTATATTACTTCTATGGTAAAATAAATAGAAATCTCACAAGCATTTAAATATATAAAAGCTCTAACTGCTAAAACACATTAAACAAAATCTCAGGTAGATACTATTGAAACTCTAGATTTATTTACACAAACTCCAACTATTGATATAGGATTACAACAAGGAAACGGCCAACTTAGGTTATCCTACAAGCACATGCAGCCACTTCTAAACCTAACTTAAGATATATAAATTTAGGTGTGAGTGTCACACTCAGCTAAAGTATTCTACTTAAAATAAAAAATAATAAATGTACACTAAAGATAATCCACAATAATTGTATAAACAATTGTCCCACAATCAAATAATAATTAATTTAATTCTATCATAACTGACAGTAATAAAAAATATCTTAACAAATAGTTCATCATAGCTTCTCATTTATCAACCATCATCATTATCACAACGTCTCAATTGGTGCTCTCATGGCATATCTGCATGATAAACGATTTGAATAATAAAGCAACCCACATTTGGCCCTATTTGACTTATGAGTTGAGCGCTCAACTTTAGATAGTGGCTTTTTTTAGTATGTCTATTGGCCCCATGTGGCCTCAATCTATGGCCCTTTTTGGCCCAATCTTTAGTCTTATCTAACCTACTTCCATCTAGCCTCCATATACGTGTAATGTACACAATCTATACTATGTAAAGTTATTTTTTCCCTCAAATAAAAATTTTATTCCTTAATTTTATCATCCACAATAATCACAATTCACTGTTAACATAAATAATTCATAAATAATCAACATTTCTTATTAACATGAATAATTAATAAAAATAATAAAACATAATTTATCAGTTCATATTTAATATCCTTGATCGTTAAGTTTAATACTCCCACTTGAATAACAAATATTTTAAGAAAATCAAATTACTGAGGTGGTTGCCGCTAATAATCCTCAGGTCTTAATTTTAACTTAAACAAATTATACAAATCAAAAATTTAGCAATTAAAATACAAATCAAATCAATTAATAATATAAATCCAATAAATAGAATACAACCACTATCCCCTCAACATATTTAATTTATTTAATCTTATATAGATTTAATTTTTAAACTAACAAAATAAAATAACTTATCTCAATAATCTGGCCAAAATTCCTAAGTTTCCTCATTTCTTGCTACTCTCTTATTGCTCTTTCCTTATTGTTTTCTCCTTGCAACTTTCTTCATTTAGTTTTTACCTCAACTTACATATATGCGCATCATATATATCACCTTGAAACCTTTACCACCTTAACCTTTCTCCTTTTTATTGTATTTTTTCCTAGGCTTGCCTTGTGGCTGACTTAACCTTATCTACCCAAATATATAACAACTACACAACAAACCTGATCAAAAGTCTTGCACACACCCAACACACACACGCACGCACGCATGCACATTAGCTAGCCACGTGTACATACCAATACATATATATAAATTCACATCATAATTATTTACCCTCAATTGTGTTAGACTAATTATTAACATTATTAGATTTTAATATAATTATTAATAGCTTAATTAATATATTGATTAATTCAAATTAAGACAAAGTAAATTTTAAAACAATGTCAAATTAACACAATGTCAAATTAACATAATTAAAATTTCTAAGTATAAAATAAAAATTAAATTACTAATGCAATAAAAATTCAGGATGTCACATAAATATTGACATTCAGAAAATTCTGTAACCAAAAGAGTTTTCATTCACATCAACAATGATTCCCAATTCAATTGTTGATTGGAGTAAACAACCAAATTTTGACAAAAAACCCCAAATAGTTGACGGTTCAAAAGAATTATGTTGAAATTGTTGAACCATAAATAGATTGGAATTCGCCTCCAATATTTGATAAAGTATAATGATGATATGTTGCCAATTTTTACTTCAATGGATTTAGATAATGTATCACATAAAACTATATTTCATGGTGAAGGGTCAATTTAAGATTGAAAAGTCACAAAAGAAGATTTTATCAGTTTAAGCAAAAATATTTGAAATTGAAAATGTTCAAAAAAAAAAAAAATAATCCATTGAAATACTTTCTTGTTACAATGATCCATTCTTAAATGGATTTTATGAAGACTCATTTTAAAGATTTTAGTCAATATTTTGGTGTAAAATTATTTTCCTTTACACTCCGTTTGAAATGGTAGATTTGATTAGATTTAATTTCATTTGATGAGAATTTCTATCAATTTTTATATTTGGAACTAAAATAAAATTTTATGAGATAAATTTGATTTGATTTCATTTCATAGCTTAAATTTTAAAATTTCTATAGAATTTGAAACCCAATAAAAAAACAATAAGATTTGATGAGCATTCACTATTTTCTTAAGCAATCTAAGTAAATAGATATATTTATCCTCTTATATCTTATTTATCATATTTTTTTACTTCCTATCCATCTAGTCAAATTTGGTATTTCACTTAAACTAATCAATTTAATTTTTAAATTCAAAATGTGTTTCAAATACAAAATTTTGTTAATCAAATTGAATCAAATCAAATCAATCCTTTATGTTAAAATGAAATCAATTTTAATAGTGGAATGTTTCCAAATAAAGTGTTATGATTTAATAATATCTCTATGCTAAAAAATCAATGGAGTATGAAAGTCCAAATTCAAAGAAGAATTCTGTCCAATGTGGAGAGAATGATGCAGGATAAAGATGGTACTAAGATTTTATTATGGAAGTTTCCTATCTTGATTTTGCTCACTTGTGAAAGAATATTATTTAACAAATTTTTTTCATTTATTTAGAATTATTTTAGAATATTTCTAAACATGTTTTCAGAACAATTTATTTATCTTATATATCAAGTCAAGAATATTATAGCGATAGAAATAATTTAATTTTTGTATTTTATGCTATTCAATTTTTTACGTTCTAGTTAGGATTTTTATTTAAGCATTATAAACTTATAAATTCTGGTAACTTGATTATAATTAATTTAGGTGTTATACATTTTTCTCTATTGTTCTGAATAATTTTTGTAACCCTAACAATAGGTTGCTTGCTTACAAGATTTCTATTTGTTCCAAAAATTCATTGTTTGTGCGAATTGTGTTCGATTCGAGCCCCCCTATCACCTAACACTGCATCAACATCCTTAGGTGCCTAAGGGTGGTAGTTCCCGTGCACAACCAAACCTCTAGATTCATTATCTTTTATGACATAGACTAATTGTGATCAAGTCACTAATAAGGATCATTTATCATACACATTCTAAAAATGAAAGTTATAAAATTAAAGTTCTACTGGAAGAAATTAAAATTCAAATTTCTTGATGCACCCTTTTGAAAGTGTCCGGTGACAACTCCAAATATCTCATTGAGGTTCCAACAGCAATTAAAGTAGAATGAGAAGAAATGAGAGTGATAGAGCAACAACCTAGTTGCACTCCAAAGATGTGACTCTCACCTCTCAGCGAGCAAGTTCAATACACGATACATTCTTTTCAAGAATAATGAATATGTTTTAGTCATCTTTTCTTAAATGGTGTAACCTCTCTAGAATATGAGTTGAAGCCATTTTCTCTCAATTTAATCTCCAATCAAAAGTTCTTAAGAATATGCTCCAAAGCACCGAGTATCTCTCCATAATATGATGCGTTAAATAGATGAATAAGTCTTTTCAAGAACAATTAGGTGTAGGAGAGAGTAATAATAAGAATTAAATCAAAGTTTCATCTCTTAAATCATCTCCATATGGATGAAAATCTTCCGAAAAATTTTTGTCCAATATAGAGGAGGATTGGATCCCAAACGAACCCGGAGAATAAAAGTTTCAAAACGATTCTCGCACGACTGCTACGGCACTGAGGGGCCGGCAACTCCGGAACCATTACTGGCAACACTTGGACTTATAAAATAAAAATATAAAATTTTATAAATATAAATTATAAAATTTAAACTTTTTACTCACTACATAAAATACAAAATATTAACTTTTAAAATTTTATATAATTATACACAACTCCAAAATACATTCATTACTGGCGTGATTGAGTGAAATATGGCTGGCGGCAGCCGACAATTTCTTGCTCAGTCTCTTTCAAATTCTAACCTTTAAATCAATTAATGAGTTTGGAGTCCAAAATTCAAAGTTACTAAAAATGAGTGGTAAAATTCGCGACAACAATGATGGTATCAACGACAGATGCACCGCTGGATAAGTCAAAATCTTGCAACATGGGTCATAGTTAAGAACAATTATTGGAAAAAGATAATCTTATATGTGGCTAGCTGGCTAGCTAGTAGGACAAAATGTTTATTTAAGTGGAGAGAGTAGTACGCCCAAATTTTCCACAGAAAAGCCTCGAGTAGTCTAAAACCTCTAGCGTGGCTTGAAAGCGTCCTGTCGTTGGAACGAAATTCTACAACATGTAATTATCACCTTTTGCAAGCTCCAATGGCTTCAGCATGCATGGAACCCCACAGGTTTGATTGAGTTTGGCCGAGTATCACGTCTCTCATCACCCTATCTCCCCGTCCTTAATTTGCCCCCACACGATTTACAATAGCCACCAACTTTTTTTTTGTTTTTTCCACATTTTGCATGAATTTTAATACTTTGTCGGCTAATTTTCTCCGTACTCTTGTATTCAAAAAAAATAAAATGACTATTGTTTTCTAAGTTTCAAAAATTTATTTTTACATTTCTTATATTTCATATTATAATGAAAGTTTTAAAAAAATAGTTAAAATTAACAGTTTTAATTCTCAATAATTTTAAAAAAATATATTTACACTCCTTATATTTTATGATTTTATGTACTTAAGGTTTGTAGTCAATATGCGTTTTTCTCATTTCTTCTTAATTAGTATTACTAATTGACAGCGAGAAATGCAATTCGAGAATCTTGCAGAGCTCAAGAACACTGCTGCACAGTCCATTGCCGGTGAAATGATGGTGTTTTTGTCTATCAAACAGTTACCAAGTTGTAATTTGAAAAAAGAAATTTGCATCCGTTCTGACGGGATGCCGATTTGGTTGGGACGAATTTTTACTGTTCCTCTATAAAAAAACGTACTTTAGGATAGCTATGCCAAACGTCAAAAAATTTACAATATTGCATTTTTTGTTATTTTTCGACGCACCAAACACCCCCTTATACTTTGTAACTCTTTGATTTTAATGATTGTTTTTCTTTCTTTTTCACTTAAAAATTTAATACTAGCGTCTGTCCTCGAGCATCCACGGACAAAAATTGTTGCGTGTGACTTCCTCTGACAGATTAACCTTAAAAAATTGGTTAGGAATTTTTATGATCACTGCATTTCTGTATCTTAGTTCCCACACTCACACCTATATTAATTGGAGATGGATGCCAAACTAGTCTACTTCCAAGTACTAAATCCATTTGTTATAACCCCCAAAAAAAAAAAAAAAAAAAAATGGAAAAAAAGAGATTAATTGTCATAAAAATTACTTACACCATTAAAAATTTACATTTGTAATCCACGTTCTTAAAATTAAAATTTTTTTTTCTTGTTTTTATTTTTAATTATTTTGACTCGAATCGAAATGTTCATCGAATATCTTTAAGAAACCAACCACATTTGATTGTGGAAACAACTTGAAACGATGGGATGGTCACCCTCCCTCAAGTATGCAAATTAAATTTATTAAAAAAAGGAGGTTTTCAACTCAGTAATAGCGTTGTCGGCAGGCCTACCCTCAAGATTTTTGAGATGGAAGATCAATTCAAAAAATGAGGTTCTTGCTAATCTATTTATTTATTTATTATTTTTTTTTATCAGAACAATCGTGAGTCATAAAAAGGTTATGGAATAAGAAATAAAAATTTTATTAGGGACCCTCCCAGTAATCTAACAAACAAGTCTATTGAAAGTTATTACTCTTAATGATATAAGTATTTTTGAATTTTTAAATGGTATTGTACTATTATATTTGGGTTAAAAAATCCCTTACTCAATCCTAATATAAAAACTAATAGGAGCCTTTTTTTTTTTTTTTTTTTTTTTTGAAGTAGTATTTTTGAGCCTCTTAAGGTTTACTTAATGGTCGGCTTTGATGGTTGAGCACGATTGAATTCAAATCCAACGTCTAAATATATTTACATATTTTTTTCAACACTCCCAAATCTCTAAATTTGTTTCTGATTGGTGGGTTTTATCACTCATGGAGTGGTTTATTGGTTCGAAATATACATTTTAAGAAGTTTTTTTTTGTCAAAAAAAGAAAAAATAAATTATTATTTTATTATTAAATTTTATTTATATAAAAATAGAAAAAAAAACACAAACACCATGAAATTTCAACCTCATTAAATCGTCAATTGAAAATTTCATCTCAATTTAAAGAGAACTAACTTGGGTAATCATCAATTTATCATCACGATGGTCTGGTAAAGGTAAAAGCTTCCAATTCTGAGCTCGGCTTAACCAGTGTGGTGGTGGTAATTTTAATAGTAGTCCTTGAAGCAAGGAACAGACAGATCTGTCTACATGCAACGTGGGCCGCTCACCATGCAATGACTGTAAAATAATTAAAGTTGTACAATAGCTTTATAATAGTATAGAATAATGTGTCTCTATCTGATGGCTATGGTTTGGTGCGCGTCAATGTTTTTTTGGCACGGGGAAAGTGGTCCAAATCTTGGCCACCGACACGTTAAGGGGATGTTTAATTAGTAAAAGTTTGATAAAAAAAAAATGTAATAAAAATATAAAATTTAATGTAAAAATTATATGTAATAAAATTTGATTAAAAAAATATATAAAAATTAATTAATTTTAACCAATTAAACACCTTTTAAATTTCAAAAAATGCTTGCATCATATAAATAAGCATAAATAAGAGTAAATGGAACACCGATAACAGAACAGGGATCATTAGGGTCATTTGGGCTCAAATTTTTTAAAAAATGTTTAAAAGTTTTAAAATTTTTAAATTTTATTAATTAAATTTTATCACGTGTTATTTTTACATTACATCAATATCAACTTTTAATTTTCTTTTTGAAATTTTCAACGCTCCAAACACTCCCTTCCAAACGGCCAAAATAAATGTTACTTTTGGTGCCGAATTAGCTCTTGTATACAAACTGTAAAATGGAGCATGTTATATCCAATCATTTTATTTTATTAGTTTTTATATATTTCTATCTTTCTCTCTCATATTGTTTCTTTATTTTCTTTTTTTTTTTTTAATATATTTTAATCTATACTTGGAAAGTGGCACCCAACATTATTGATCTTAACCAAAAAAAATTATAACTGCATTTGATTTGCTAAAAAATATTAAAAATTTTTAAAAATTTTTAAAAGTTATTTATTTTTTTATTTTACTACATAAATTACGTACTCATAACTTATTTTATTTTTTTATAATTCTAAACACATCTTATATATTTTTTTTTAAATGACAAATTATCTTTTCTAAGACCAAATTAAAGTTCTTAAAATTAGGACAGTTCGAAATATAGTCATTATAAATATATTTAATGGTGAATGTTGAACAATAAATATAAAAAAAAACATTTGACAAATTAATAGTTAAATGTATTATTTTTGGAATTAGACTGAATCATTCAACTATTTGAATCGAAAGCCGATCCGTTGATCCTTTGAATCGTTGATGCATAAGAAATCATCTAAAACCGTTTGAGCTATAATTAAATTTTCTTATGTGTTATTTTTATATTAATTTTTTTATACTTTGCAGAAGAAATCTTCTAAAAACTGCTTGAATTATAATTAAATTTTATTATGTGTTATTTTTATATTAATTTTTTATATTTTATTTTTTATGATCCTAACACTACTCAAACCGGCGAATCGATAGATCCAGTCCCATTTCAGATGAACAGAACGGTTCAGAGAACCGCCGCCACCCTTTTTAGTTGGGCCCCTCAATTGATTTATAGCTTTTGCTTTCTTTTCTCCCCATCCTCTGTACGGGCCCTCAATTAATTTATAGATTTTTATTTCTCTTGTCCGAATCCTCCAGCCAAGTATGTGCGTACTGCGCTGTTTGATCTTTTTAATGAATGGAAGCGTGTTATTGAATAGCATAACACGGTACATAGAAGAGTAATTATTATCGACAAATATTCTCTACATAGTTGCACAATTAAATTTAAAAAAAAATAATGTATGAATGCTTTGATCATGACCTTGCGACTTCTGAATCTAAATGAACAAACCATCACGAACCAAACTCGGGATCCACTAACATCGATCCTCAACAAAGATGTATTGTTATTGTGGTTAGATGTATGTGAGAACTCTTGAAGAATCACCCAATATTTGATTTTTTTTTCTCTAGATGGATGAATACTTTAGACTCTAAGTTCATGTTTGATATGTAAAAATGGAATAAAATGAAATGGAATGAATGGAATACTTCCCACATTAACCTATTGTCATATTTGGTATTAAAAAAAAAAAAAAAAATCAAGTTAGAATACCATTCTCAAGAATAGCTACTCCCATATTAAGTGAGAAGAGTTATTCCGTAATTTAAGTGATGAAATAAATATTTATTCCAATCAAAATTTGATCCAAAAAATGAAAAAGAAAATAAATAATGAACAAGCAACTACTTTGCGATCAAAAATTTTTTCCAATCACTTTCTTGTATTGTAAAATTACTATTTTATTCTTGAACCTTATTTTCAACTTAGATTTCTTTTTTGCCTAAATTTTTATTTCAACTATTGCGATAGGCTAATAAAAATTTACGATATATTTCTTAATAACTAGGCAAAATTGGTCCAATCTAAACTTGTTTCACAAAATGGACATTTTACCTATAGGTCCATAATTTATTCAATTCATATTTTGGGCTTCCAAAAGGTTAAAAATTATTTATTAACACATTTCTCTACCGCTAAGAATATTTTAGCTCAATCTGAACTCAAACTATAAAATGATAATTTTATCCCTAGACCTATTTTCTTTTTTTTTTTTTCTAAATTCGCATTCTATGTTGCTTAAAAAGTTAAAATAAAATATCATTTGACATATTTCTTAATAGTTAAACAAATTTCAACTCAATTTAAATTAAGATTATAAAATGACTATTTTGGCTCTTGGTTTCTTTTTTTGCCTAAATTTATATTCTAGACTTTTTCAAAAGATTAAAAAATATTTGTTGATATGTTTCTTAATAACTACGAAATTTTTGGCTCAATTCAAACTTGAATTGTAAAATAATTATTTCATCCCTAGTCCTATTTTTTTTTACTTGTTTCCCTTCCAAAAATAAAATTTATTTTTATAGTTTTTGAAAAATTAATGCTAGTAATTTTTATTGTATTTTATTTTATTTCATCGTATTTAAAATATGTAATCAAACTATAAAATTTTGAATATCCATCAAATTATGGGTGATGAAGCTATTTTTTTATGGTCCTCGATCCAGACTTTCAAGAATTCGATTCGTCGGAAAAATGGAGATCTATCCGTTTTGAACACTGGTGTGATGTCTGCCAAAAAATCCTCAATACTTAATTTAGTAAAGGCTGCCTAATCATTATGGTAGAGTTTTTTTTTTTTTTTTTTGTATATATAGAGAAAGTTGTTTCTCATATAGATGGATATGTATGTGTGTGTGTGTGTGTGTGTTTGTGTGTTCCAGAATATACCTCATCCTCCTTCAGGCATGGTATGTCCTACCTTTTATGTTATGTAATGGAAAGGTGGAAAATGGTCGGATAGAGGTTTCTCCCTCCTCAATTTTTGTAAATCAAGAGATAAAGCGGTGCCACATGTCATGGTGGTCCCTTGACGCAAGTTTCTAGACAAAAATTTTAGGATATTAAAAAACATACCCATTAGATGCCTCCCATTTCCTTAGTTTCCTTAGCAGAACAAGGGGAATCTAAGGGTTGGCTGCTTCGTGAGTCATGTGTATAATTTATTTTTTACATTATTCGAGTTTATAAATGGCCTCGTGGAGCAAACAGTTATATTTTGGAGTCACGAGCTTACTCTTCTTTAACCTTTTAGGCTTTTGTTTTGATTGGTCTCATGAACTAAACAGAGTTTTTAGCGCCCATAGGCTTTTAATCTAGTCGTTCTCGTGAATTAATTAGATATGCATTGGCTTTATGGGCTGGGCTACATGAGCCCCTTAGGTCTCTCGGTCTTGTGAACCGAGAGACGATGTTTCGGCATCATAGGCCTTGCCACGTGAGCTATCTTGGTTACTCGATTTCATAAACTAACAAAAGATACTTTAGCCTCATGGGCCCGGCCTCATGAGCTGTTTAGGTCACTCAGTCTCGTGAACTGAGAAAAGATGCTCCAACCTCATAGGCCTAGCCTCGTGAGTCGTCTGGGTCGCTTAGTCTCGTGAATCAAGAAAAGACGCTTCGATCTCATAGGCTCGACCTTGTGAGTCGTCTAGGTCACTTGATCTCATGAATCGAGAAAAGATACATCAGCCACTTGGGCCTGGTCTAGTGAGCTGTCTGGCTCACTCAGTCTAGTGAACTAAGAAAGTTTGCTTTGGCCTCATGGGCCCAGCCTTTTAAGCTGTCTGAGTCGCTCAGTCTCATGAACTGAGAAAATATGCTTTGGCCTCATGGGTCCGGCCTCATGAGTCCTCTAGTCTGCTCTTGCCCAATATGCTTTACTCTTGCTCGGTATACTCTTTCTTGACTTTTTTTACTTGACCAATCAACCATTCTACTCTGTTAAGCCACTCTGCTCGTTTAACCTGCTTGATTAGTTGTTCAATTGTTTGGCCACTCTAGCCTACTCGGCCACTTCGCTCATTCGGTCATTCTGCTATGTACAGCCACTTTACCCTATTCGGCTAACTTTGGTCTACTCAGTCATTCTGCTCATTCAGCCGTTCTATTTTGTTCGGCCACTCTGCCTTATTCAGCTGACTCTGGTCTACTCGACTACTTTGTTCATTCAATTGTTCTACTCTATTCAGTTAACTCTAGTCTGGTCGATTGAATTTGTTCATGCTCAGTCACTCTGCTTGTTCGGTCAACTTTGAACTAGTCGGCCACTCTACTTATTTGGCTAACTCTTGTTTGGTCGGTTACTTTGATCGTTCGGCTGACTTTGCTCTATCAGTCACTCTACTTGTTCAGCCAATTTTGCTTATACTCAGCAACTCTGCTCATTCGACTAAATCTGGTCTAGCCAGCCACTCTACTTATTTGATTAACTTTGGTCTTATCAGTCACTCTATTCGTTCAGCCAACTTTGCTCATAGTCAATAACTTTACTCGTTCGATCGAATCTGGTCTGCTTTAGTTAGCCATTCTACTTATACTTAACCTACTCTTGCTTAGCCAACTCTGTTCATGCTCAACCTATTCTTATTTTACACTTCTTGCTCCTTTTTGGCTTCCTCCAGAAAACCCTTTAGCAGGGAAGGTGATTTCGAAAATCACAATACTAGCAGTCTATTTTCTAATACGATTGGCTCTAATAGTACCCTCAAAATTAATCAAAGTTCAAATATTAACAAATTTTCATTTAGTGACAATTATGGATATTGCAAGGGCTATATTGGAAGCTTGGGGCAAGAAATTCAATTGCTCGGATGGTTGCTCAACCTCCAAATTAGAGAAATAGAAAACACCCACATATTGATATTTAGTAACTATAGAGGATGTTATACCTCAGAGGTGGCACTCTGTATCTCTCGTGGGACATTATAGTGGTAGAAGTTTAGGTTTGGTAGCTCTGTTATAGGATGGAATTTTTGCAATTGCCATAAAAAATCGCATTATGATGAAAATTCTTATCACATTGGTGAGTGACTATAACAATTCGATTATCGTCGTGCATAGCTGCAAGAATGAATGAGTAGAATCCTAGTGGGTTAACTCAATGATGAGCGGAGTCTTGGTGGGGTGACTTAATGATGAGCTATTAGCATGTTGAAGAGTTCATAATCTTTTTGCGAATCAATTCTGAAAATGCTCCACCATTCATCATTCACTTGGCAGTGAAAGTACATTGTGGAGTCGCTGGACCAATTGGGCACTGGATCTAGTTTGGACTAAGAAAAATAATGAGAAACTAAGAATTGAAAAACTAAGAACAACAAAGCACATGGCTCGTTCGATTCTGATAGATGGCACCAACTGATGAATTAGTTAGTTCATATGCTATTGAGGATCTAACCCAAATCTGAAAAACTGTTTGATATACTAGTGTGGTGTTTGCCAAAAAATCTTTGATACTTAAGTTAGCAAAGGCCCATTGATCACTATGGTAGAGTTTTTTTGTATATATAGAGAGAGAGAGTTATTTCTCATATAGATGGATATATATGTGTGTGTGTGTGTTCTAGAATATGCCTCCTCCTCCTTTAGGTGTAGTCCCTCCTACCTTTTTTGTTATGTAATAGAAATGTGGAAAGTGTCAGCTGGAGGTTTTTCCCTTTCCAATTTCTATAAATCAAGGGATGAGGGGGTGCCATATATGTCATGGTGGTCCCCTAGCATAAGATTTTATACGCAAAATTTTAGGAAATAAAAAATCACCTCCATCAATGGGAATAGAAAAATTATAAAAATTTGAATATACATTTCATTCCCAAAATTTTCATGTTAGCAACTAAACAAAAAAAATAGAATGAGCATTCCATCCTATTCTCATCTATATTTCATTTTCACCTCTTATTTTATTTCGTTCGATTTTTACATACCAAATATATCCTTAGAGTAACTCCTTTATATTAACTCAATGGGAATACAATATTACAAAAGATCGATAAAAAAAAAAAAATTATAATTTCCTATTTACATGAATAAAAAGTTCTTCCTTTTGAGGTTTCTAACTCCCTAGACATTAAGAATATTTTCTTAAATGTTTTCCAAAATAAACAATTTAAAATCTTGAGTGAAATAGTTCTCTGTATAAAATCTTTAAATATTCATATTCACCACTTGCAAAAGCAAACTTCTACAAAGATCAGGCAATCTTCCTATGAAACTCTTTGCAATTAGTGGCACTCTCAATATTTTTCCATGACTTTTTGTGAGTACCTATTGAGATTCCTACTAAGAGCATGGTTTTTGACTTTTAAAAGCCTCCAAGTGTCACTTTATTCTTTTATCTTCCAACTTTAAAATCTTAAATCTTATATAATCTATGACACCCTATCCAATGTTTAAAAGTGTAAAATTAAATTTTATTATTTCGTTCTCTAGTTTGTTAATTACAATTATAAACTTATCAATCTCTTGTTGGCAATTTGTGACAAAATCAATGTTCCTTTAATAAAATATTACAACCTTTCCCGAAAACTTCCCAAAACTCTCAAATTTAAGCTCCACTTAATACGTGAATTTGTGAACTCTCCCTTGACCAATGCATGTTCAGAAATTCCACATCAATCAAACAATGCACTTTCTCAAAATTAAAAAGTTGTGTATGATATAATCAAACTCTTCTTCTTTTTTGTCAGGAAATTCAAAAATAAAACTAAAATTGAGACAAATAGAAATGAAACAGTAAAGCATATAACATTAGTAAATGAAGAAAATGTAGAACACAAAAAATATGCAACAAACATAAATAGATCTAAAACAAGCACAAACCAGGATATAACAAACTAGAGATTGAACTTTTTAACTCAAGTACATACTATGATCAAACATATACCTTGAGAGCATTGAATTATAAGAATGATCATGCACTTCATGTCATGAAACAAAGTAGTCATCGGATTAAGAACTTTCATGTTATGAGTTGCTCAAATAAGATATAGAAGCAAAAAAATGATAGAGATATATGCAACATCAAATCATCTAACATACGTAGAATTTATACCATCATACTCTAATGCATCTTTCTTAGACTCTTCATGGACTATTGAAATGCAATTGGGAGAAAATTTAAGAAAATTTATTAATCTAGCATTTTGAACTAATTTCTCCCAAAGTTTCTAAGTTTAAACTATTTCCCATTAATTATTCAATTAAGCATGATTGGCCGCCTCCAAATATTTTTTATAGAAATTTTTATAATTTTGTAATTTTGGACAATTCCTAACAAACGTTGTGGCTTTTATTCACTAATAGAAATGTAGCATTTTTCCTATCTCATCACTATCTAAATTGTGATTATTTTGATAACTAACATATTAATGGGGGGGTTTTATTTTTTTTTTCTATTGGTAGCCAATTACAATCAAATCTACCTGAAAAATCTCAAAAAATAATCACAAGTCTATGCCGAGAATAAAATCAAACTTAAAGAATGATAGATAGAATTCAAAATAATAGTAGGCTCTACTAGTGTAAAATTAAAATTGGAAACAATGATGGCACAATTTGTTTATGTTTTATTAGCATAAATAAGATCATAGAATAACCAAAAACACTCATTAATATTAATGTGCGGAAGTTCAAAAAAAATATTTTCTTATCTTTCAATTTATTTTGTTATTTTTTAATAATGAAAAAATCTTAAAAGAAATTTCCCAATATATTTAACTAAAAGTTTTTTTTTTCTTTCCTTTCCTTTTAGCTAAGTTTTATATATTTTTTTTAAAAAATCTTACTAAGCATGGCTACTTTCGCATGCATAAATTACGTATAGGTTGCATATTGCAATCTTTTCCGAATTACAATCTTGGGCACGTTGTTACGCATTTGGGATTCTTTTATGAATTTTTATCTTTAGATATGCGTGAATTTTTTTTGAGTTGATGTCTTGTGGAGAAGTTTTTGAATTATACCTGAACAAAACATGCGATTTCTTTGAATCTTTTTATAAGTATATATTTGAACTCGAGTAGAGTATGAATTGAATCCTAAAAATGAGTCTAGTGTATCCACGAATCATAAAGACATTACATGTCAAAGCATTACACCACTTAATCAGATTTACCTTGATGAGTCTATTTTTATTTTAATTTAATTTAATTATATATATAAATATATATTTTATTATTTAATGCACATTCGGAGATCAAATTTTCACCCTCCCTTGCGAACACAACGTTATACACATAGCTAGTGAAAGTCTTTCCGGATGTGATACAACTAGGCTTGCGATTCATAAGTCTCAATCAGAGGAGCAAATTCAAGACTTTTAATTAAAAAAGACAGCTGATGCTAAATATTTAAAAGTAAGACAATGGATGAGATCAATGAATTACGTCAGAATTATGAGTAAGAGATAGATAGTATTATTTTTAAAGAGAAACAAAATTATCCTTAAATTTAAACTAGTTAATATATTTTTACAGCTTTATAATTAACTGGTTCTTTTAACAATATCTGATATTTATTAGAAGTATCTCTTGTTACTAAAAAATAATTATTATTACGTTTTTACTAGTTATAGAATTTATTATGTTACATATTATATTCTTTAATGTTATGCACAAAAATATTTAATAAAGTAGTGAGAGAATGCATTTTATTTCACAAAAAATTCTTAAGTTTGATTCATGTAAATTCTATTTATGTTGAAAAAATTTAAGATAATTTTAATTTTTTAGTAAGATCAAAATATTCTAATTTTAATTAATTTAATTTTTTAATAAAACTTAAATATCAAAAAAATTTTAATAATTTTAAATTTAAAATTAAGAACAGTCACTTATCCCTTGCCTTAGATAGGTCCGCCCTTGATCTCAATAATCTAGACTATAAAAGAGAGTACAAGAATTCTCACTCTAACCACTCAATTGAGGCTATTCATATTACACAGCTAAGAAAAGTTATCAGGAGTCAATTTATTTTATTTATATTACACAGCTAAGAAAAGTTATCAAGAGTTAATTGATTTTATTTACACTTTGTTTGAAGTATTAAATAATTCTAAAAATTTTAAAAATTTTAAAAAACTCTAACTGCAGAAAACCGTTGAAACGTACCTTTAGATATCCATTCAAATGGATTTTTAATTTTTTTTTTACAATGTGTTCTAACACAAGTGTAAAATGTTCCTAAAAAAATTTTAAAAACCTCTAAAAGTTTATAGTTTTCTCTAAAAAAAATTTCACAACGTGTTATTTTTACACAACTTCTATCAATTTTTTTGTTAATCTAGTCAACCATCAAAAAAAAAAAAAAAAGGATTGTCATTCAAATGACTATTTTATCAAATCAAACTTCAATACTTAAAAAATTCTAAAAATTATTTCACAATTCAAACACTAAAAATACTAAAAAAATTACACTTCATACATTTTTTAACAAAATTTGAAGCTACATACCATTTACACTCTTAACAAAGTGTAAACCTAATAGGTGATTCATGTCTTGGTCTTAAGCTTTTTCCAAAAAACCTAGGGAATTTACAAATATTTTTGTCAATTCGTTAATTTTAGAGATTAGTTATACTATCTAAAATTAATAGTGTTTTAAGATAGAAAAAGAGTGAGAATATGATTTATTATGTTTACATTTTGGGCTTAAATGTTTAAAGAAGTTTTACTTTTTAGACGTTAAAAAAAAGTAAAATCATATTTAGTTATCAAAAATTTTCGTTCTTAATTTTTGAAAATTTATAAATATAAAAACACATAAACAAAAATATTATTAAAAAGCCAAAATGTCTAACCAAAACAATCCCCTGACCAAGTTATTGCGAACGTCTTAAAACAAAGATGAATATTAAGGGACGGAGATAAGGGGTAAGAAATTAATTTTGGAATTCAGATGTTACTCGTTGGAAAGAGAGGTTTGAATATTAGAAAATTTCATGTATCTCTGACACTATCTTTGAATTTGCCCGACTTCATTTATGACAATATTTTATATTTTTTTTTACTACAACAATTAATTTATGTATTTTTTAGAGTAATAAATTTTACATGAATTTTAATTAATTATAAAAGATATTAATTTATATTAATATAGATGAATTTTTTTTTAACTTTATAAGTTAACTATTATAATCAAGAAAAAAAATATTCTAACAGATTCAATGGAGACTACAAATCTGAATTTCAAAGCCAACTTTTCGAATTCAGCTAAAATTAAATCTTATCTTGAGATGTCTCATGCTCACCTCATTTAAGGCAAAACTTTTTTTTTTCCTTTCTTGCTTGTAATATAACTAAAATTTGTTTATAATTTAGTATATTTTATAATAAAATAATATAAGAGATATCTTAAAAAATTATAATTTAGATATTAAATTATAAAAATAATTTTATATTTGAAAAAATTATATTAAAATTATTACACCTTCAATTTAATAAATTTAATAATTATTGACAATCTTAGATCAAATTATCATTATAGCATTGAAGTAATAGAAATAATAATTTAATGAAATATATATATTTTATAACACCCAATATTTATATTTGACTATTTATATACTATTTTAGCCAATGAAATATTTAATATGAGTTAGAGTTTATTTATTTTATTTTTCCGGAGCCGAGTTTAACCTGAGGTAATATTAGGTCGGACAAACTATGCCAATGACCTAGCCTTTTCCTTCTTTTCTTTTCTTTTTCTCTCTTTCTTCTCTTTTTATTTTTCTTTTCCTCTTTCTTTTGCTCGGCTATTTCCAGAAACAGAGAAGAGAGAGAGAAAGGATAGAAGAGAGAAATGATAGAAAAGAGAAAGGAGAGAGAGAGAAGAGAGAGAGAGAGAGCAAGTTTCGAAAGGGAAGATCAGTGGTCGGGGGAGAACTCGACGCCATGAACGTCTTAGCGATGTCCGTTTCTCGTGATTTGGCGCAAGGTAAGAAAAATCAAGGTTTGAAGTTTGGGAGCTTAAAAGGATTTTAGGATGCTACAATAAAAAAATTCACTGCATGAGTTATAATGGAAAAATGAACAGATGAAATTTGTTTGCATTTTAATTACATGTGATCTTTAGTATTCTGCATTCATTGTGCTTCAATCAGATTTTTTAAGCTTTTATTTTTATTTTAAAAATAATTTTAATTAAATTAAATTAAAACTCTTGGATTAAATACAAATAAATCTCATACGTTCATTTTTTAGTCTCGCTCTTATAGTGAATTTTTTCACTACATCCCCCTAGAACTTGAGCTTAATTCGATTTTTTTTGTTTTTCTTCGAATTCGAAGTAGGTGAGACTTTTATTCATATTCTAGATAGTGTTAGGATGATTTTGATATAAATATGTATGATTTGATTAAATGTGAAGAGATTTGTGTATGTACATGAATGTGTGTATATACATGCATATATACTATGTATATAAATAGGTGACTGTGTGTATATACATGCATTTATACTTGAAGATTTTACGTATTCTTAAATTATTTCTTGATTTAAGTTTGTAGAAACTTGTGATTTAAGCATTTAAATGTTTCTACATGAACTGTTATTAAAATGGAGGTTTAATTGGATGAATTTGGGGTAGATTTGGGCTTAAAATGAACCCAGAATTAGATTTTGGTCTCAGCGGTCCAGATTGGCTGACTGGGTGTCCGGACCGACTAAAGGAGTGGTCTAGATGGAAGCTTGGCAAAAGTTTAAAAAAGGTTTTGATTTTTTTCCCTAAATAGATGTTTTGATACCCAAACTTATTTATTAATGATTTCTAAGGATTAAATGGATTCTAAATTATCCTCAAGCCTCATGAGAAAGTGTTTTCATATTGAGTTAATGTTTAATTACATAATTAAGCATATCATGTGTATTGGGGCTAGGATTACATCATCCAGTTGGATTTATAAGTATGGATTGGTCAAGAGTATCATGTTATGTGTTGATATACCAAGGCACAAGTTATATATATGGACGAGATTCATTATTTTGAGGAAATAAAAAAATGAGATTTTGAAAAGATCAGATGATCTCCAATCGATATATATGATTAAAGTTTAAATGTGGAGTTGGGACGTTAATATTGAGATTATATAATTATGAGATTTTTTCAGACTGTAGCGGGACTCTGCTTGAATTAAGTAAATGTCTGACTAGAGATGTAACTCGGTTTTCTATCAAAAAGACCAAGGGGTGTAACTCGGTGCTCTTGAGTTTTATATGTGGGGGTGTAATTTAGTTTTCCATATGTGATATATTGGGATGTACATTTGTTACAAGCATTAAACATTGTGATTGGTGATTCTGTGTGCTTGGTTAAGTGTCAACCGTCCTAGGATAAGGTAGGGAATATATGGAGAATACGGGATGCATTGCTCATTACATTACATTATCTTCTATTGCATGACATATGCATTATTATATTACTCGCAAATGCCTATGCAAAACACGAATTTTCCATTCGTTAATTTGGTTTCAAGAATTTTTTTTTTAATTTTTTCGTCTTGTTTTTATTTAAAATTTATTTTTTTCAAAAGTTAAAAATTACATGTGCCTAAAGTTATATAAATATAATTTGGTCTGCAAATAACTCAAATATAAATTTGTAAAATAAACATACATAAAAAAATTATAAAAATAATCTATACGGTATTTAATAAACATGTAAAATTTTATTATTACTACATATAAAAATTTTAGAAAAAGATATTTAAAATTAATTATTTTTAAAATTAATTATTAATTATTATATAATAAATTAATTATTTTTAATGATTTATTTAAATTTATTTTAAATAAAAAATTCAGCTTAAAAACATTTATAAAAAAATAACGGAATGTATTTTTATGTAAAGTGGCCGAGAAGATAACCAGTGTAAATGCATACATATTTAAAATAATTATATAGTAAAATAATTATTTTTATTTAAAAG
>JAVXUM010000037.1:11896763-11914893 GCA_035590655.1 Pouteria glomerata
TTTTGTTTTTGGTTTGTAATGGCCATAAGGCCAAGTCATGTACCAATCAAGAGAACTAGTGGAATCACTTTACATATTATGGAATCATGTGAATGGAAATGTAGCTACAAGAATGCATGCACAGATACTTTATAAATTGCACAGGGACTTATTAGGTACTCCCCGATGGTCCATTTTTAGGCCGTTATATAGCAGTTTCGTTTCGTGGGTCCAACACGTAACCGGTGTGTTAGCTCTGATAGTTGGGACCGTATTTGTATGTTGTGAATGTCTTTCACTCACCCCCTGGGTCCCCCGGGACTCGGGGCGTGACACAACCACTTAATTAAATTTTGAACTTCCAAAATTTAGTCAATGTCGTAGAACATAGCCTAACAAAAAACAAAAAAGGCAGCTAGCATAAAATTTGGGAAAGTTAATAACTCTAATAAAATTAACCTTTCTCATTCTCAGGAAACACATACACAATCCACACATCATTCACAAAAAAATAAATAAATAAATAAAGATTGAAACACCTTCTCATTTAACCTTCAAATGGCCATCTAAACATAAATTTTTCCAATACCCTTCACATCATTAAGGCTAAGATGGCATTACTATTGCCTCATCTCGAATCTGAACCACAGTATCATCAGATATTCAATCATTACTAATCCATTGTAATGATCAATCATAACTCATCTATTTTAAAATTTAATTCTTTGCTATAACCATTACTATTTTTGAACTCATTCTAATGTTACACATTACTCAATAATAAGTTGCTATCTCAATAAATCACTAAGTCACTAACTTAGACTCTCTAAGCCTCTTAAACTCCAAATTTAAAATTTCCTATTATATTTACAACCACACCTAACCATTATTCTTAATGTCAGGACTATTATTATATCATCTTTCAAACCATATGCCTAGGTCAAACAAGTTACTATCGTTTACACTTTTTTTTACATATTAGCCTTACTTACCATCAATAAAGATGTTTCTTAAGTTTTCATGTTTCTAACCAATAAAATCAATGTTCTAGTAACATTCTTAGCCCCAACCACTTCTACTAGTAACTAACCACAAACTACTAATAAGTTCGTCTCAAGAATAATAGAATGTCAGTTATATCATAATAGCATATAACATGCAATGTCAAACTTCCATTGTCACCTAGGTATTCTAACCTAGGCTCTAATATCATCCTATCACGCCCCGAATCTCGTGACTTGATAGGTGAGTGATAAAACATACAAAACATGCATTAAAAACATAATCCCTTGATCAGAGCAATACAACAACTCTGTGGTGAACCTAAGACATATAGTAAGGTAAAGTAAATCAAGCCTATGCTATTACCAGGCCAACATGTTCCAACACATCTCTACCAATAATACGTCATATAGGCCTTAAGGCCTTTACGACCCAACTAAATAACTCTCTCTCAGTTTAATTATATTACTATCCCAAATGAAAATTTAGCTCAAGTAAACAAAATTTGCTAAGCCTAGAATGGCTCATACACGTGCACTCCTAATCCTGCCTAAGTGCGGACCTAATTATTAGGGACTACTCCTGTAATAAAATCTGTAAGTACATGAGCACAGGCCCACTTGTGCCCACATAACTTCATAAAAGCATATATAAAATGCAAAGTAATAACACTAGCCATTCATTTCTCAATAATCTAATAATTCTAACATATTCAAAACATATATCAACACCAAATATCTTAACCATTATATATGCATTTATCGAGTCTTAACATCATGACTATAATGTATCATAAAATCAAATGCTATAATCATTAATCTCATACACAACATTACCATGGAATAACTCTCGATTTCAATTACCAATCCTTATTAAATTCTCAACATATGATCCAATTACATTACATCATCATATTATTATCGAGAGTGGGTACATAACTCATCATCTTTTATGGGACAAACCCAATAGAAATAATAAACTGAAACGTTGTTGTTTAGCACCACTATCCTAGGCCACAATTAGCCATAATACATATCATCCTATAAACCCAATGGAAACGATAAACTGAGCGTCATGTTGTGGGCTACTAACCCACTAGCATGAACACCAAACCCCTACACTGGTTTCGGGTCTTTTAACCTGAGGGTAAATCTCAATACATTTCCTATTTTTCTATACCCCACATCCCTCAGCACATCACCAATCATTTATTCTTATTTACTTATCATTCATCATCTCATGCTATCAACAACACATTTTTATATTCCAATTTGCTACAGAACTTATCATAATCATCATGTTATCCATACCATCTCATAAATCATATAACAAGATTGTCACCATAAGGATTCACATATCAACTTCAATTCTAGTAAAATTCATGCTATCATTGTTTAGAAGTGTTCCTTAATTCATTATCACAAGTTTCACACCTTTAACTTAGACATTATCTATTTCACGTTTACAAGTTCATTGAACATAATCAAGGACATTTGTCAAGCATTATATATTTATAATTAAGGAAACATATCGTTGACATCAAAATTGGAACATGCTTGAGTAGATGCATAAGTTTACAATGCTACGTGCTTAATAAAGGAGTGACTACACAAATAGGTTCCCAAGTGTTAAACCCTTAAAGAAAATTTCCATAGTTTCTATTAGGAAAAAAGCCACGAGCGCCCTTCTGTAAAAGCCCCGAGTGCCCCTGATGGTAGCCGCCCCCTGTGCCCAGACTTAATCTCTGTTTTGGTTTCAAATTTTAGCTCACGGGTTTGTGTTCAAACTTATCCAATTTCAACATATATCTCAAAACCATATTCTTTTGAGTTGTTAAGGACCTGATAGGCTCTAAATGATCCATCAAAACTAATTTTAAACCCCTTAGATTTTTATATAGAAACTAAGGTTCTAGCCTATACATACATACATACTCTTTTAACTTATCCTTTGAATCTCACTTTCATATTTTGAACTATGTAAATAAACTTTATAAAATGTTTTCTAACCTCTTTGCACTTTATATATGCTAATAAAAAGCCAAAATTCCTTATCTCAAGTCTTGAACACAAGGAACGAAAAGATAGTGAGCTTCCAGTATCAAGCTTCCAAATTTGATGGCTTCAATCTCTCCACTATTTGATCTAAATGAAAAACAAATTACATAGAGGGATTCTTTAAGTGCTTAATTGCATCCTTGCAAGAGTAATTTGAATTTAGTTGAAGATTAAATGACTTACCAAACTTCCTTTGTTGTCATGTGCTTCTTCTACTTCTCTTTCCGATTTTCCCTCTTCCAACACCAATATCTGTTTCTCTTTTCATCCTATACATGTATATATATTTTTGTTAATATTTTGAGATTTTCTATAGGAGTTTCAAGCTCTCCCATTACCCTAGTGTAACTATAAGGGTAGAAGTAAGCCTCCAGCCGCCCAAACTAGAATACGCCATAGCTATCACGTCTGCTATAGGGGCGGGTGCCCCCCCGATTTTCATGCCATGCTCGCTCAATGGCGAGCACCCCTCTGACAATGGGGGTGGGCGCCCCTTCCTACCATTGTGCTAAAATGCCAACTTCTGATTATTTTGCTTATCTCTTTCAAAATTCTCAACTCTAAGTTACCAGTAACAATCAATACTATTTAGTTAACATAGTTTTACCTCCAAAACATATAAAAAATCATCAATTTGCATTTACACAAAATTCGGGATATTACATGGTACTAATGTACGCTATAATAAGTTGTATATACAATTAGTTGGCTTTTGGGCTACTGGTAATGTTAGCCATCCTGCACAGGTTTTGGAGCTTTTGACCCTTAAATTTTAGAACCTACTCTTTTAGTACCCTTTGTGACCCCAATATCAAAAATTAATCTCAATCCAATTTCCTTTAACAACAGCACATCATACACAAGATTCTCCCTGAATTAGGTTTCTTATGTTCATTCTTTATTCATTAATTTTCATAAAGTAACATTTTCCCAGGCCTAAGTTTCATGATACCCGATTGCATGCTTATGTTTAACCAAGTAAACAATCCACATAAACTCTTAGTTACACATTTTTAAGAGGCGTAAGATTAACCAAATTTGAGAACCCAAACACTTTAATGAGCCATAACAAAAGTCAAAAGTAATCCATATCATTTTTAGAATAAAAAGTATTTCAAAATTTAGAGACTTCAAAAAAAAAATAATAAACCTCGCAGCCTAGGTGCAGGCAATTTGAGGCTTTGAGCACTCTAGTTTTCAACTTTTGGTTTGGACAGAATGACTTGTAGGCAGCTCAAGGCTTCAAGCTTTCATTTTTCAAAAATTTTTGTAAATGAATTTTTCAAGAAAATTAGTATTTTTAAAACCCCAAAACATGATTTCTTTTACCAAAACATTTCTTTATAAAATTAGGAAAGCCATAATTAAAAATATAAGATTTTTAACCTAATCAAAATCATAAATTTCACAGATCCAAAACCAAAGAGGCAGATTCAAGTACCTGAAATATACCCTTATAACCCTCTAAATTTTAAGTCATGGATTTATATAGCACCATAAAATATATATATAACTTCTTCAAGCACACCTTAGGCATGGATTTTCATTTCATAAACATTTTAAAGTTTAACTCACCAATTTCTATCTTTCATGCTCAAACAACAGCTTCTACATAAAATCACATCCAATACATGATTTATAGAATCCTAACAACATGGGCTCAAAATCATGGATATACATTAAGATTTGTATACAAACATCATAAGCTAAATCATTTACACATAATCATATGATTACACACGTATTTACAAGAATAGGAAATAAAGTCTTATATCGTGAAATCCCACCTACCTCAGATATACATGTCGAAGAACAATATATAAAACTCCAAAATCACCACCAACTCAAGTTGGTTATTCTTAGAAACTCTTCATGGACCTCATTTCGAGTACATATGATTTTGATACAAACATGCTCTGGTAATATTCCAACATAGAAGGATCTTCTTCTTTCTTACGCAAACTCATAAGGACAAGATGGAAGGCTTTTCTTTCTCTCTTTTTCTTTCTCTAGGTCAGATTGTTAGGGGAAAAAGATGGAGACTAAGTAAGGAAGGGTTTATATAGACTCTTACATGAAAATTCCCACACAAGCCTCACCTTTGGCCTCCCTTATGCTGCCATAAAATTGCCACCCCAAACAACTAATAGGAGTCCACCCCCTAACTCGACTAACCAAATCACATGTGCCTATCTCTCCACCACTAGGGAGCCACCTTTCACAAAACCAAACAGAAGCAAGCACCACTTCTACCCACCAATCAAGAATAACGCAACCCATACATATAATATACGTGCATGCTATTAAATAAAATGCATACGTCACACTTAAATAAATAATAAAACAAAAATTTACATAAAGTAAGATCTGAATCTTAAATATAAATAACTAAAATAATATATATATATTGCATTTCCAAAATTCCAAGTCTTTACATTAAGTATAGCATTGTCATATATACTAGAGAATTTATGATTATACATGTTTCATTGAAAATATGAGTAGGTCTAGTTGAGTTAATTTTATTATAAATGATTGAGTCTATTGTATGTATTGGATTGGGGTGGTATTATATAATTATTGTGATTGGCCGAGAGGACCTTTTGCGCATATTGATATGATGAGGAACAGTCATACTATATACCAAATCCATTTTTATAATAAGAATTTAAAAATGAGTTTTCAAAATATCAAATGATCTCGAATCAATAATATGACCCAGTAATAGTCAATTGATGTTGGGAAATTAATTTCAAAGATTCTTGTATTGTGGTTCTACAAATAGATAACTGACTCCAAGTAGATGCTTGCCATAAAAATAATAAAAAAGCCAATGAGCAACTATGATCATTTACATCATTTCAAATAGTTTGCATTTGTATGATGTCGATTTCTCATTAGTTTGATAAAACGATGTAGCTGGTTGCTTCATAATTGTCATAAGCTAGTAAAACAATATGGTTTAATTCCAAATTAATTGTTAGTTGGTTATCATAAACCAATAAAATGGTGTGGTTGGTAGTTCTGAGTTAATTGTCGTTTGCCTTAAGATAAGTTTGGAGGTAGATAAAGATAGAGTTGGATAGTCACATCATTTGTAGCCCATTAATATTCATATTTATGTTTATCTATGTTGATACATGTTTATGTTGTGAATGTACATATATGCACTATTAAGAATGTACACATGTACACACCTCTATAGTTCTACCAATTAAGTTGTTATGCTCACACATTCCATTTTTCAAATGATTCTTCTGAAGCTAGGATCTAGAAGCAGTTCTCCTGAGTTGAGTTGAATTAGCTTACTAATCATTTAACTTGAATCTTGTTGGCCATAATGTTTAATTGTATGTTTATTTGTGTGACCTGGTATATGAGTCCGGAGACCTGTAGACTTATATGGATATATATTTATATTCATATCCCCCAAGATAGTTGTATTTGTTAAGCTCACTGTCATATATTTTATGTGTATGCTATGTATATGATGTTATAGTCTTGAAGGCTTGGTTTCAAGTTGCTTGGATGAAAACTTATTTGACATTGTTATATTAATATTGATATGAGATCAAGGATATATAATCTATGAGCTTTGTTACTATACAAGTATAATATTATACTATACAAGTTTTATTTAGATTGTGACATAAGGCCACAGTTTTTTTTTACTTTAACTACTAGTCTTTGAGTAGGTTATTTGAATTTAGCCTACCCTGTATTCTCTTATCATCTATCCTGAACATCTCATGCAAGAGATGTGTAAAGAATTATGCAATACTTTAAAAACTCATTTTAATTTTTTTTTTTCATATAAATGAATTTCATCCATAGATATGATTATGTCTCAAGCACATCACAAAATTACATCAATCATATGCCCCTATCAACCAATGACAATAATTGAATGATGTAAACCAAACCCTAATGCACATGATATGCTTAATCATATATAACATAAATAATCTCAACAACATAATGTCATAGGATGAAATGTTATTTTGTGATGATTATCATCATATTCAAGTGCTTTGGAAGCAAATGAATGGTCTTCCAAAAGAAAATTTTAGGTCTTTAGATCAAATTTCCCAAGATAGGAATATAGCGTTCGAATGCTAAAGACCAAAAATAACCACATAGAACAAGCATCACGTTTGAACGACCAAGGAAATTTTCAAACATTCAATTGATCTTTTGATGTTCTTAGGCACGTTTGAACGTCATATTAAGAATCTAGGTTCTAAGTTTTGTCTCCAACCCAAATTTGACCAAATTTATTGCAAATCAAACATATCAACCATTCAATCTCAACAAAAACACAAAATAGTATGTATATCTTCTCAATAAACGAACATAATTCATCAATCTTAAAATATGCTGCATGAACTAAGAAATCATACTCATATGCATATATATATACACACGTGACCAAACACTTATAACCATGACACTTCCATAGATACCAAATCAAAGCATGGATTCACTTTAAAATAATGCAAGAATAATATATAAACATCACCCTAGCTCTACTTTTCTTATATTGGAAAACAAAAATAAAAGTCACCAAAACCACCAAACTTCACACTCTCAAACACACTCCTACAATCCCAAAATCTTTTGATCTGTAATACCACAATGATCAACTCGCGATGAAACCCTTATAGTCACTCCCTTCCTCTTATCTCTTCTTTTGTCCTCTATGTTGTTCTCTTACTCGATAACACGAAGGCATAAGAAAGAAATAAAGAAAGAAGAAAGAAAACTAAAATAGCTTGGTCCTTCCACTTGTCCAACCATGACACGACTTAACTCTATCCAGTAAAGAAAAATAAATAACCCATTAACCTCGGACGACGTCTCAAGGTCTGAAAATAATATAATTTCTAAAAACTCAATAAATGACCAAAATAAAATATCATGTATTACACTCTTTCTTCATTCATTTCTGTGAATTTTTGTGATGAATTATATTTTATCTGAGTTTATTTGAAATTAGGTTTTTTCTTACGATTTCAATCTATATGACTTTAAATCTATGATTTTGTGTACTTTGTGCCTTCTACTCAAATCCTACTCATTTTTTCTTATTATATGCATATCTAGATCTAAGTTGTACATATATAAATTATTTTAAACAACATTTGATCAACTTTTCCTATATTATTACTTCCTCAACTTCCTTTTAAACATATTCAATTTTTGTTTTATCTTCTCTTTATTACCACATATATATTAGCATTTTATTTATAGTATACGCATCTTATTAGTGTGTTGTTTCTTAACAATCCAACACTTTTTGCCTTAGGATATGTTTAGTTTTATTAGGTCATGTTTGGTAACATTTACTTTTACTTTTTTTTTTATTTATGTCTATAGATTTTTAAAAATACACAATAAAAATGTGTTTGCTAAATTTATTTTTATTTTTGTTTTAAAAATAAACACTTAAATACAAAAATATAAACAAAAAGTACTTTCACCTTCGTTTTTTCTGTGGTAAACATTTTGTTATTTTTAACTCTTTTTCATTTTTGTTGCATTGTATTAAAATTAATTATTTATTTAAGTATTTTATTAAACTAAAATTATTTTTAATAAATAATATAATTAAATTGTTTTATTAATTTTATTTTTATTGACTTAATTTATTTTTAATAAATAATATAATTAAAACAATTTAATTTAATTTAATTTAATTTAATTTAATTTAAAATAACTTAATTTAATTAATAAAATAATAATTAATTTATTTAAATACTTTAATTTAATTTGGTTAATTAAATTTAATAAATTAAATTAATATAAAATATACCTCATTAAATCTAATTAATTTATAAAAATAATAAAATTAAATATTTTTAAAAAAATTAATCATTATAAACAAAATTACATTTTCAAAAGCAGTTTTAGTTTTCATTTTAAAAAAAAAAAATATAACATAAAACAAAAATCAAAAAATATAAATAATTAAACATAAAAAAAAGGATTGCATTACAAAATGGGCCGTAACCTATAAAATTTTCTTTTCAACATAATAAATATTCTCTAGCCATATAAAAACTCAATGCACTTCTTCAGATTTTAACCACTCAATCCGATCTTCTAAATAAGATCTTTAACCCCCTCCATTTACGTAAATAATTAATTCAAATGATAAAAAAAAAAAAAAAAGGACAAAAAAATTGACACTTCTTATGCATATCTTATTAGAGTGCTCTTTCTTATTATTCCAACACTTTTTACCATAAGATGTTGTTGACTTTATAACAAGCATATAAAACCTTCCTTTCAACATAATAAATATTCTCCAATAATACAAAACGCCCAATACACTTCCCACATTTTAACACTGCTTCAAATCTTATAAATAACATCTTTAATCCTTCAGTTTATATAAATAATTTATTCAAATTATATCTAAGAAAAGGCAAAAAAAAATTACTTTTTGACAGTTTTTGTTTTTTAATTTTTACTATTCTTAAGATATGTTTATTTTGGGAGTAATGGGAGTAAAAGTTATCAGAGTAATTTTTATCATTCATTACATATGTTTAAATAAGAGGAGTAACAATTACTTTGCGATAACTATTACCCCCATTTGGAGTTAAAAGAATTATCCTAGGGAGAGGCAGATAACGAAAAGTAATATAAATTTTTTATCCTTTTCTCATTATCCCGTAAAATATTTCTTTATAATCCTTTACGATTAACTTATACCCTTCTAAAATTTTTAACGTTCCAAATGTAATATTTTTATTACCGAATAATCGAATAATATTTACTTTTCTATTCAAAACATAAGTACCATAAACTTGTTACCCAATAATCGTTACCCGAATAACAATTACTCCTAAATTTTTTACCTCGTACCAAACATATCCTTATTAGTAATTTTAATTTTATTAAATTTACATTACAGTGGTACCATACCATACAAAACAATTTTCACCAAATACGAAAGACATAATCAAAGCCTAACACTATGTGGAATGATAAATTTAATAAGATTTAATTTTATATAATAAGAATTCGTACCAAATATTATGTTTAGAGTTAAAATAAAATTCTATAAACTAGATTTAATTCTACATCACAATTTAAATTTTGAAATTTTTATATTATTTAAAATTCAATCCAAAATAATAAAATTTGATAAAAATTCATTATTTATTTCTATATTATTTGAAATCTAATTTAAAATAATAAAATATAATAAAAATTCATTTCTTAAATCATCCAAGCGAATAAATTTATACTTATATATTATATTTTTAATTTTTTATTAACATGATAAGATTTAGTATTTTTTTAAATTAAATCAATTCAATTTTTAAATTTAAAATGCGTCCCAAACACAAAATATTGTTAATAAATCAAATCAATTAAATTTAATTTTTTATTTTAAAATTAAATCAATTCTAAAAAAAAATAGTTTAAACGGAATGCAAGTCAACTTCATAAATTCGTTATCAATGGAAACATATTGGCCGACGAAACCTAACCGACCTTCCACCAAGACATCGAAAGTCAATACCTTTCTACTTTTGTGCTAGTTATTTCAGATGCAACCTACACACACACACACACACACACACATATACATACATACATATCCTCCAAGCATCAACAGTTAAATCATCTCTCGCCATTTTGGAGAGAAGATAGTTCCGACACCAGAATGATCCAGAAAAGCATGCCACGCATGCACACTCCAGGAAAATAAAATGTAATCCCCCAGGGAAAAATTAAACCATTACATTTAATGGTTAATACAAAGCGTGCAAGTGGGAGAATAAATAAATTCTATTTGATAATCTCATAATCCCCATTGATTTACAAGGTTCAGGAAAATTACACTTCACACTAAAATGGGACTGAAGGTGCTTACTGTTTGATATAGTAGAAAACTAAATTATTCTGAAAAAAAAAAAAAAAAAAAAATCAAACCGTACCTGAACCACTGTAAAGACTACTTTTTTGGGCATAAATTTGGAAGGTAAAACATAAAATCATTCGCACCATCCATATGCTACACACATGAAACAGGATAATCAAAAGATGTGATTTTAGCAAATAATCATAGAGAAGACTTCTATTTCCTGAGATAAGAAAAATGTTCTGCAATAACTCAACAAAACACAGTTCTTTCGCTTGAATAGCTGAAACTATGAAATCTACCTCCATATGGCCCCACCTCCAAGATTCTGAATTCCCCAGGTTTTTCACAGTCAGTATATGGCCAGGTTCAGGTACAATAATACGTCAAAGAAAAGCTCTAGCTGGAAGGATAAAATATGCAAATGAATGTGCGAGCAAACGTGAGACTCAACTCAACCTGTGCATCCTCATATGAAAGTGTTTATCTCCTCCCACGGTATCCCGAGCCAGACCTTGGACCTGGATGCTTCGAAAACTGCAGTCGCAAGTTGGCAGAATCCGGATCATGCTCATCCATCTTATAGCCTGTTCAATGCAAATACTATATAAAATCTCCAGGCATTTCCTGAGATTTGGTGTAAAATTTCTCATAATTTCACTACATTTTGGTTAACAGCTAAAGAACTTGAAATCACAATCTTAATAAAAAAATCTTAACGGTTCTGTACACTAGCTGAGCATGACTTGCTCTGTAGCCCACAAAACACCACCCTCACCCTTATATAACTTTTGTGCCCGCTGTTATTAACACACAAGATGTGTGCGTTCATGTACCATGCAGACACAGGCAGGTGTGGGTATAATCAAATATAAATTCATTACAAGTAAAATTTATCAAAAAATTAAAAAAAAAAATCATCTAATTGCGGAGCTGAAAAGTAAAAGACAATGGGAGAATCAAGAGCAAATATTCTTCCATCAAAAGATACAGAACACAAGAATAAATTAAATAGATACCCAAAATAGATACCCAAAAAGACCGTCCATGCGATCATATCATAAAGATATGAGAGAAGTGATTAACCTTGCAAGGCACTCAAAGCAGTTGCCGCACAGGCAGGACTAACAAAATCCACAAAGCAAAGGATAAGAGGATCTCCACCACGCTGCAGAATAAAATGAATTTTATTAGGGAAATTTAAGAAATTAAAAAAAGGGGGCACAAGAGAAAATTTCTGACACAACACGTGAACACAACTCGATCCCAACACGTAACTAGCAGGTTAAGGTTGAGTATAGAAGGGTTTGGGCAGCCCCATTTTTGACAGGATTATATATAGGTAAGCTGTGTGTCAAAAAATAGGTGAACCCATTTACATGATTAAACACATGTAACTAACTGATTTCTGTGTATTTTGTAGAATTAATCATTTATTTTTCAGGTTGCCGTATTACAAAAGTCATGCATTTTTGAATTCGTCGTAAATTTTTTTAATTTGACATGTTTAATATGTTAGTCAAGTTACACGACATGTATACTAAACAGGCTACACACGTCCGGTCATGTTACTACTGTAATAAACAGGTCGTGTTCATAGTGGGTATTTTGAAAAGATTAACTAGTCGTGTCGTGTTAAAGTTGACACAAATAGTCGAGAAAACATGACACGACCTGATTGCCACCCCTCCCAACACATATATGTCAATAATTAAGTGGCAAAAATAAAGCCAAGCAAGACAATTGAGAGCTAAAATTCATCATGAACTTACTTGCCTAGAATCCTTGCTCACAAGTCTTGCTTCTTTATACCCAACAAAAGGGCGGAAAATATCTAGCCTTTAGGTAAAGGAATATGAACAATCAGAAGAAAATATCAACACTACTGATAAAAAGGAAGAATTAAATAATTCGAACAATCATCATTGATTATACAGTACCACAAATATCAAAGGATACGAGCTACTTCTCTCCTTGTGCAGTCACGAGGAAGCCCTTCCACATAGAGAGTATTTGAAGCATCTGGAGGAAGAGGCAATGTCTCACGGGCCAGCCTCGGCATTACATCCACAGGACGCCGATCATCCAAACCCAAGCCCCGACCACTCGGCACATCCACTGGAAGTCGACCATCAAAACCCATGCCCCGACCATTTGGAGTGTCCATGGGAAGCCGAGAATCAACAGCTCCTGAACGACCCATTGGCACATTATCCTTTAATGGAAGGCCAGGCATTCCCAACCCAATTCCACTAAAAGTACTAGCTTCCCCAGAACTAAAAGAAGTAAGCTGCTTCAAAAATAATAAAATTGATATTTTAGCATAAAAAAGGGTAGAAACATCATTGGGAATAGAACAAAAAAATAAAAATAATAAAATGGTACTGCATTCTGGAGATATCGGTCATATGCTGATCCAATTGTTCTTGTGTCCTTTACAATTGGAGCTCCATCACGATCATCTTCTCGTGCTAAATAGTTATGTTCATAAACTGAAGGCACTCTAGAAGGCTGAAGATCTGCAATTGTATTTTTTTTTATTGGGAAAAAGAAAAAAGAAAAAAGAAAGAAAGGAAGCAAGAAAGAGACTTAATACCATTCACTCTAATTCATTAAAATTTATAATTGCAGTGTTGTCTAATAATGATAGATGAAGTTTCTCTTATTTCCACTCTTCACAATATCGCCAACACTTATGAAGCAAAAACACATCAAAATACATGGTGTATCAGCATCCGACATATATCAAACAAGTACTCCTCAAATACTCCAAAATACGTGTTGAACACAATAAGTGGCGTGTCCAATTATTTTATCATTTTTTGAAAGATAAATTTGAGTAGTTGAATCACATGAAATTATAAAATCATCTATCTTATATATGTATAATATACACATATTAATAAAAGAATCTTCCATCTTATATTTTATTATGATTTGTACATTGAATTAGTTTTTTATTTTATTTATTTATTTACTTTTATGACAGTAGGAATCCACAACAACTAACCTTCGAATGTGCACTAGGTAAATCAATCCAACCCTTACAATAATCCACAAATCACGCGGATCAAATATACTCACGGAAAATCCGTGTAAGCTCACCCACAAGAAGAGGCCCCAATGTAGTTAAACACAAAAATCTCCCTAAAAGGCCTCCTTGAGTATTGGTGATATAGTCAGCAGCTGGTTGTATTGAATTACTTTTGTTGTGCATGCTATATTCATATATATATATACCTAATAAAAAAATTATATTTTTTTTTTGTTGCTCATCAGTCATGCATCTAATCCTCCTTTATTTATTTATTTATTTATTTATTATTATTATTATTTTTGAAATTATCATCTCCATATCCATACTTGTATTGTGTCTGTATCCCATATCAATATGTGTTCTTATGCCTACATTATGAACTCATATGGGGTGGGGCAAAGCAATAACAATGCAAATGGCTAAGTAAGTATCAATGAGAACCTTAATATGAGATCCAATCAAAGATTGCAACAGAACAAAAGTAAAAGATCTAACCCAAAAAAACAACTACTATTGAAGATAATACACAAAATTGCCAGAAGTGACCAAACTTAAAGCAAAATTCAGATGCTCTACTCATCTAGTTGTATTTGAGACTAGAAGAGCTTAAACAGTCTCAGACGGGGGATTCAACGAGCAAAATTCGACGTGACAAAATCTTATAGCAATAGGAAAAATAGGAATGAGAACATAATGGTCATAATAAAATTCCAGTAAATGATTTTGCAAGGGTGTTGCCTATCACAACTATATTTTTTCTCCCGCAACCCAATTAAATCTTTTCCATCTTAAGGGCAAAACGCCCTAATACAAAATAACCTCCTTACCCTCCATATTTATTAGACAACCTACACTCAAAAAACCTTACACAAAATTTCTCCCCCACAACCCAATCCCTCTTTTCTCCTTCTCCTTCCCGCTTCTTATTATTCTTTTTCTTCTTCAACGTGTTCACTGTTGTTCACCATTATTGTTCTTCACCTTCATTCTTCTTCTTCTCACTCAATCTCTGGTCCTCTCTCTCTATCACTCTTCATTTTCTATTACTTTCATGAGGAGAAGATGGGAATGCAAGGCTTCTCTCCTTCCATTGACAAAGAAGAAGATGAAAATTTAGATTTTGACGATTTAGATTGGGAAGAATTGGTAATAGAATCAAGTTCTATTGGCAATTTTGAGAAGAATGATGCTGGAATGGAGATCGTTGTTTGGGATGGAAAGTCGCAACAAGAGGTAAAATTCTGTTCTATCTATCTGTCTAGAATTTCGACACCAGTCTACCGAAATTGTTACTCTTTCTCGACATCACTCCACTAAAAATGTTAATATTTTTCTACAAGCATATGTCAAAATTAAGTTTGTTATTTCAATAGTTTTTCCCACAATAATTCTCAATAAGTACTTGCTGAAATACATTAAGTATTTTGACAACACCCTACCTTAATAAGTATATTTTTTCAACAATTGTGTGCTGAAAATATTATATCTTTTCAGAAGCTAACTACCGAAACATAAATAGAGAGTAAGAAACCCATTTTATGAAATTTTTTTTCTATCCTTGGTACTTTCAAGGTGATGCTTCAGTGCACGGCAGCCACACAAATCCTTTGGTGGTGGCAAGCGTCGGTAGCCACCAGTGGTGGTGGCGCTGCTGCTGCTGCTGCTGTTGCGACAATAGGAGGGAGGGAATCGAGCCTGTTGGATGAAGAACGAAGATGGAGTTCAAAGAAAGTAGGGGGGGGAGGGAGAGAGAGATTTAAATTTTTTCGAGTTTCTAATATTTTAAGGGTTTTAGAAGGGGAAGGGTATTTTTGAAACTTTAGGTGAAATTTATGGGTTGTGTGGAGAAATTATTTAATTGCTTGGAGAAAACATAAAATGCATGAATCAATTGGGGCTGCATTGTGAAAAAGTAGGTCTGCGAATAGCGGCACCCTTTTGCAATCAAACACAACAAAACGGAATTTCACATGGATCAAATAGTTTCACTGTAAGGTTTCAAATAACAATGGGAGCCCCACAAAACATGACGGAAGGAAGAAAGAAAAGGATAATGAGCAGGCTAAGAATCGACAAGCGCTCTAGGGATTTCCATAGGCATGGGAAAGAAATGCATTTCCAGTAAAACAATTTCCACCACTACAATTCTAGATTAGAGAATGGAAACACAAAATCCAAAATGATCATCAAATTGATATTTTTCATCAAGGCAAAGATAAGGGTCAGATCTGCACCTTATAATATGAAGGAGATAGTCTAGTAAATGGAATAAGCATGAGACCAAAAGAAACCCAAGCCTAGCGAATAGATGCATGGATGAAAATGAGTTGGGTTCGAATTGGATTTTGCAAAATCCTTTGTCAACCCTTACAAGAAAAACCATTCCCATACTTGCTCCCATACCCTCGTCAAGCTCAAAAAACCTTATGTATACCACAATTGATGGAAGTAGCTCCACAATATAACTGGAGTAGTATAGCACGAAGGCTATGTTTGATTAGAGAAATTGGATAAAGGGCTATAAATAATACCATGGGAATAAATATAATATGAGACTAAATTTTTATGTATGACTAATTTTTTATTGTTTGATTGGAGGAATATAAAATAATCTAAGAGATGTGATTTGATAAGAAATAATTTTGGACCTATAGATCTTAGCGGGAATCAATTCAAAAAAGTAGGGATATGCAATACCACCTCCATTAGGTATTGTATATTCTTCATTTTAGGGGATTAGTAGTTCGAACTGAACTAAAGTCCAAAGTAATTTTTGTCCATCAAACACGGAATTAGGAGGGGTCTAAGGATTGGCAATCCAATCCCCCACCCCGTATCCAAAATCAAAGGCTTAGATAATAAAGCATTAAGTAGTTCCCTAGATGTTCGTAAATTGCATTCGAAAAATAATTATCATTCTTTGTTGGTAAATGCATCATTCTAATGTCAAAAGGAACATATAACAGGCCCACATAGAACAAATTAGGGTAAATTACACTTTACATCCCTGAGCTTTACTTAGAACTCACTTTAGGGCCTGAGGTCTTTTTTTTCTTTTTCTTTTTAATAATTAAGGGCCTAAGTTTTTTTCAAAATAATTAAGAGCCTCAATGACCATTTTGCCCCCTACACTCTCACTGTTAACTGACTAACTTTCAGGAACAAAATGGTTACTAAAACCCTTAATTGTTACACAAAATAAAAGAAGTCCTCGAATTGAGATTTCTGGTAAAACTTAAGGAAGTAAAGCGTAATTTACCCAAGTTTAATTGAAACAGACAAATTATTACATCTACAGCAACATATGCCCTAGCGAGGTATTATATTGTTAAATTTTCTTTCCTTCCTTCTATCTCTGATAGAAGTTACATCACAAAGGTAGGACACACAAAATCAAAGAATTTCAGTTAGCCACCCATACACATGTAAAATTGTAGGCTCCAAGAGACTTTGTTGTAAACTGAATCTTTCCATAAAATTTTCCTGTTTACAGAAAACTAATTTGAATAATTCATTCACAGTTTCATATAAATCCCAGCGTTTTCTCGAGGTTCTACAACCAACAAAACCGATTGAACAACGCAAATTATTCTCCAAATCAATGGAAAACAAATATTAAAAACTAATCAAACTCGCAATTCATAAACTATAAAATTCAAAGTTGTAGAAATTCAAAAGAAATCAAAGAGTGACATCTACCATAGTCGGAACGAGGTCGCTTGAGCATCTCGGCCGAAGAATGCAAAGTTGGTTGCCGATTCCAGTATCCATCGCCCATTTCCTCTGCAGACACCAATCAATTTAAATACGCACATATACATATACATATCTGTCCAATATTTATGTGTCTGTGAGCGAATCAAAGAGCATAGAGAATCAAAAAACCCAAAAAACTGGAAGGAAGTACCTGGTGCAGAGGTGGTGACTTAAAACCCTAGCTCTTGCCTCAGCACTGCGCTGCGGTGCGAACTCTGTCGAGAGTCCCAGAGTCCAGGGCCAGACCCTTCTTTTTCACACTTTTAGATTTTGGGCGGGTCGACTCACGCGAGTCACGAGCTCACATTGAATGCGTCTGTCCAATGATCTCTTGCCACGTCATGTGATATACGTGAGAAATTATTTCACTCCCATTTGCTTTTGTTCGTGGATCGGGGGTGCGTGCGGTGCACCGGACGGTCC
>JAVXUM010000037.1:11925770-11941512 GCA_035590655.1 Pouteria glomerata
GCCCTGCTAGATTCTCTCTTACTTCCTCTTCTTCCTCGTCGTCATATTCTTGCCTTCTTCTCTCAGGTGCCGCCAGTCTCCGCCGTAATCGCCTTTGGTTTTCTCCATCGGCCGGAAAACTTTTTTTCACTCCGTAATCACTTTCTACCACTTCAAGCCGTCCCTTGGGGCCTACGACATTGCAGATTCTGGTTTTCGAATGGAGGCGCTAGGGTTTTGGAGGGGGCAGTGCTGTTTGGAGTTCGTAGTGGAGACGTAGATCTGTGAATTATAGGCTTGGGAGGTGGGGTGTGTGTTGGATGAGAGAGAGGAGAGGGAGACCGAGGGAGCTACAGTGGGAGTTCGGTGCGATGTGAAGAAGGTTGATGGTAGTACACGGAAGAGAGTTTGGTCGTCATTGATGATGACCGGAACGCCTGAGGCCAATCGCAGCGGGTGGTGTTCAAGTAAATCTCTCACATGGAATGGCAGATCTTGTTATCTACGGTAATGCCGACCGTGACATAGAGCAGGTACGTTGTAAATGCATATATACGTTTGTGCGTGTGTATGTTCAGTTGATGGTAAAGGTGGAATAAAAATGGGACCTGTTTTTATTGAAGTTTCAACTGTTCTCCTTCAATTTCACGTTTCTACGGATGTTGATTGATTGATCTTTGAAACTAATTCAAACGTTTTATATTTATATTTGATTTTGGATTTTGCTACATTGCTTGAATAAAATAAGGAACGTTGGGTTGCGTTTTTCTGTTCGAATTATTAAGTACATTTTGATATCGGTTATCAACATTGAGAAGAGCCCTCTCTTGTATTTTCAAACTCAAATTTGTTTATTTTCTGTTATATTTTTGGTTTTTTGGTGTGAGACCTGTGGGGAAGAATGATCCTTTTATTTTTCTTTCCGCAAATAAATCTAGTCTTCATACGAGAACTGCAAAGAAGAAATACAGAGTACATTAGTCATGCGGCTCATGCAGAAAGATTATGTAAATATGGCAATTATTGAATGGATGATAGCTTCTTCTTTTTTTTTTTTTTTTTTTTTTGGAAAGGTAAGATGATAACTGTTGTGCCTGACTTTGGACCTAGGGGCATGCTTATTTTGACATTCTTTGCATAACCAGCACACTACCTACAGACGCTTGAGCAGTAAATTCTATGGTATTACCTTTATTACTTTGTTCCAGTCTCTCGAAAATATAGTCTTGAACTCCAAATGTCTCACTATGACATATTTAGTGCGTTTCCACACATATGGATAATAGAACTAAAAGGGACTGTGCACGAGGTTGCCACATATGATAGAACTAAGACTTAGAAAAAGGTGGAGTACACATTTGCATTTGTTAGGAAATGTGTGAACACTTACTGCAGCTGTTTAAGACTCTTCATTTGATCACTGCTCTCATATATATACACAGACATACACACATATTTTAATTTTTTCATGTTCTATCTTTGTGTGGAAACAGTTTGGTTTGTTAAAAAATTCTTCTCTCATTTGCAGGCATTAATTGCTCTAAAGAAGGGAACTCAATTGTTTAAATATGGCCAGAAGGGAAAGCCAAAATTTTGTCCATTTAGACTTTCTAGTGTAAGTTTTAATGCTTACCTTTTCCCCTTACATCTTGGTGTGGGGCTTTCAACAATTCAAAGTAGACAGCTTAAAACCTTTGGAGTTTCTTTTCTTTACTCTTCATGGTGATGGTGATAACAGTGGTAACAATCTTGATGAATGAAACAATGAGAATGTGCATTTTGCATTGTCCTTTGGCTTTTTGTTTTTTAATTTTTTTTTTTTTTAAGCACAGATTGTGAAAGCTTGATTTTCTATGTAAACTCTTTAAATTAAGAATGGCAATTCTTAATATGTTGATTTGTTGCATAATATTAGGTTTTATACTATGTTTTTCTTTTTTTATGTTATATTCTAATTCATACATATTTGGCTTTTTAGTCGATTATTTTTTATTTGGAAGTGGCTGATGTTAGATGAATTATAAATTATGTTGCTTGGACTCTATGAACCATGGATACAGATAATTTTCAAAAAATGAAGATACGGTTACGGCTAGGATGCAGCAAAAAAAATAAAATAAAAAATATATTTTATTTAAAATATTTTTGAAGATAGCATCTTTATACTATTATATTTTTGAAGATACATCGAGACTGTTGGAGTTGGGCAAACATGCGCCGTTGAAATTCCTCGAGGTTTCGGGCTTTTTTTTTTTTTTCTTCATGCATCTCAGGTGTAATAGAACATAAGAATAAGTATTAAGTTATATTTTAGTTAATTATAGTTTGGTTCCTATTAAAATTTGTTCCTATCAATTTTACCCTCGAAAAAAATTTAAAATATTACATTTGGACCTCCGCTGTATCTCAAAAGTATCATTCCCGTATCCTACTTGTATCCTAGCCCTATCGTAACTGTATCCTATATAAAATTTAAAATAAAAAAATTAGGATACATCGCTTGGTGTATCCAATACGTATCTTAGCCGTATCCGTATTTCTGGAGTATCCGTTACGAGTGCGGCACCTAATTGAAGTATCCATGTTTCATAGCTTGGAATCGAAGATAGGGCATGTTTGACGCTATGCAATAGAAGGTATTAAATGAGATCAATACCTGATAAGATATATTAAACATATGCACATAATGGGCCAAAGTCTAGGAGTAAAACATGTAGAAGGAGAGACTGGAAATATCTGAAATGTTAATAGAATAAAGCCATATAAAAAAAACAAAACGTATCATCTGAACTGTAAAATATAGTTGTGAAGGTCAAAGAGATAGTACCTTGGCAACACGCTTTTCAAATCGGTCGATACTATTACACAAAGACACTTTTAATTGTGTATAGTTGGTTATTGTACGTAATGTGTTGTAATGGATGTATAGTTTGTCACAATCCATTAGCATTTGTTGTAAAGTCAGTTCAAAATACTTCTAGGCGACATTCTTATTATTTATCCTCTTGTTGATGGAATTGATTTTATTTGAAATCCATAAGAAGATAATAAATCTATCAATAAGAATGATTATTATTATTACAAGTCTTTCCAACAAAGTTGTATTTTATTTCTTTTAATGGCAAGATTTTAACTCTAGTAGGTAGATGTACTTGGGGGGAAGTGATTTTAATTCTACTAGGTTAGATTTTAACTCTAGATTTTAACCATGTGTTCTTGTTGAGCGTTCATTTTTAAGAATATGTTTTGTACGGTGTGAAAAATTTGGGAGTAAAAAATTATGGGAGTAATTATTATCCGGGTAACGGTTACTGGGTTGACAAGTTTATGATACTTATGTTTAGAATGAAAGAGAAAATATTACCTGGTAATAATTATATTATGTTTGGAATGCTAAAAATTTTAAAGGGTAAAAGTTAATTATAAAGGATTGTAAAGATACATTTTACCGGGGTAATGAGAAAAGGGTAAAAAATTTCCATTACCCTCCATTACCCACCTCCCCTCAGGATAATACCCCATATGGGGGTAATGGTTATCCTAGAGTAATTGTTACCCTCCCCATCCAAACACGTGTAATGGAGGATAAAAATTAATATAAAAATTACCCCAGTAACCTTTACCCCCGTTACTCCCACAACAAACATATCCTAAGAGTCAATATACTTCCTGTTGTTGTGGCATTGATATGATGAAGGGCCATCCTTTTGTGCTCGAATGTGATTGTTCATGTGTTCCTTAACATGAACACTTACATTTTGGGGACAAGATGGGCTAGCTTAAGTGGAAAAGGCACCCTCACCCTACGAAGGTCGTGGGTTCCGGTGATTTCTACCATTTTCCCTAATAAATAATATTTACTTAAAAAAAAAACACTTTGTGGAATTTTCCACTGTTATGGCATATGTTCTCATTAGTCACGTTATGATAAATGCGTACATATTTGTACTTGCTTAATTTATTTTGTATGTCAGATACTCACCTCTATCCCCAACTCACAGGATGAATCATCTTTGATCTGGATTTCTGGTAGTGGTGAGAGAAGTTTGAAGTTAGCTTCAGTGTTAAGAATTATTCCTGGACAAAGAACTGTGAGATTTGTCTTCTTCTATCCATTAGTTTTCCTTTGCTTTGCTAGATATTTGGAGTATAAATGATTTTGTGGCATCTTCTGTACAGTTAACTTTCATTTTCTTGGCTACACGAATTGTCTGACCAAAGCTCTCATTTTTATTTTTTAAATTGTACTGCCAGGCTGTTTTCCAACGGTATCTGTGTCCTGAAAAGGATTACTTATCGTTCTCTCTCATATACAAGGACAACAACAGAAAAAGATCCCTTGATCTGGTTGGTGTTGAGTTCTAAGTTTTTGTCCATGATAACCATTTTTTTTTTTTGCTTTCTGCCTGTATTGTAAATGCAATTTGTTGCTCTTTTAGATCTGCAAGGACAAAGTTGAGGTGGAGGTGTGGATTGCAGGCCTCAAGACATTAATATCCTCTGGCCAAGGTGGGCGGTCAAAAATTGATGGATGGAGTGACGGAGGCCTCTGTTTCGACGTAAATCTACTTCCTGAAACGTTATTTTATCAATTTTCATACTGTATCTTGTTTGTGCTATATGGCCTGTATATGAACATGCATAACTATCTTTGTTTGCAGCTGCTGACTGCTGAACTAGAAAATGTATTTATTTTTGGGGATTTGCATAAATACCTGGTTATTTTACTCTGGACTTTAATCAGTATTGTTGTGAATATTTATTTACATGGCTTATCGAAATATATGGCTTTCTTAGATATCCTCTTGGTTCATCTTGATTTGATGCATAGTTTCTAAAGGTCAAGATGGTTAAACCTTTTCAACCATCACAATCAAATGAGTTATGCCAGTGAATTCTAAAAATGTTATTACATCATGTGTATTCCCTTGTAAAACTGAGGTTTTCCAACTTTTTTTTTTTGGTCCCCCCAGTGAAGTAGTCTTCCACAACTTGCCTATCCTATCTTGTGTTTTTGTTGTAATTAATTGGCTTCAAGGTTAAGTGGAAGAGGCACTTTGGCTAATGATTTAAATTGTTGGAAGCTTTTCACTGTTTCTTATGTTTAATCATCATAATGTTCTCATTTTAGAAAATACATTGTGCAAATCCTGGATATTAAACTTATGATATGAGTGACATAAGCGATTATTCAATTCAACCTTAGGCATGCTCCATTCCACTCATGTAGTTTTGCATTAATGCAGTTAAAATTTACACATCTTTGTTGTATCATGTGTTTGATCACTCACACCTCTGTGTTGGTTTTATTTTTTATTTCTTTTTGCATTTTCATCCCTCCACTGCTTTTGGGGGTGGGGGGCAGAATAGTCTACGCAGATGCCTGTGCTGGTCATACTCATTGTGTTTTGTCAACAGAAGCTATGGGAATTAATTGTATTATTCCTTACACTTTTAACCGAAAGACTTAATGATCCACCTTTGTATTTGTGTTGGATTAGATTATTTTGTCATAAATTAATATATATATATATATATTTGATCGGTATATGTTATAAATCAATATACTTACATTTGTAACAAGTGCATGATCTTATCATCCTGACCATTGCTTCTTGCTATACCATCAACAGCCTATTGTGTTTGATGTCAAAGGTTCAATCAATTATTTCAGGATAATAGAGACTTGACATCAAATAGTCCAAGTGACAGTTCTGTTAGTGCTACACGAGATATTAGCTCCCCGGAGGTTTCTGTTAGTTCCAACAAAGACATTTGTCCCAAGAGTTATTGGCCTGAAAATTCTGTGCATTTCGAAAGGTCACATGTAGCTTTGGACCAACCAAATATGCAAGTAAAAGGATCTGGTTCAGATGCTTTTAGAGTTAGTCTATCTAGTGCCCCCAGCACTTCTAGTCATGGTTCTGCTCCAGATGATTGTGATGCTTTAGGGGATGTGTACATATGGGGTGAGGTTATATGTGATAATCTTGTCAAGGTTGGAGCTGATAAAAATTTCAGTTCTTTGAGTACTAGAGCTGATGTTCTTCTTCCAAGGCTATTAGAATCCAATGTAGTTTTGGATGTACATCACATAGACTGTGGAGTCTGGCATGCTGCCCTCGTCACTAGGCAAGGTGAAGTTTTCACCTGGGGTGAAGAATCTGGGGGAAGGCTTGGTCATGGCGTTAGTAAAGATGTTACCCAACCTTGTTTTGTTGAATCCTTAGCATTTTGTAATGTTGATTTTGTTGCATGTGGAGAGTTTCATACTTGTGCTGTTACGATGGCTGGTGAACTTTATACGTGGGGAGATGGCTCACATAATGCTGGGCTGCTTGGTCATGGCGCTGATGTGGGTCATTGGATACCAAAGAGAATTTCTGGTCCTCTTGAAGGAGTTCGAGTTGCTTTGGTAACTTGTGGTCCATGGCACACTGCCTTGGTAACATCAATGGGTCAACTCTTTACATTTGGTGATGGAACTTTTGGTGTCTTAGGCCATGGAGACAGGGAGAATGTTTCATATCCAAGGGAGGTGGAATCTCTGTCAGGGTTGAGAACAATTGCTGTGGCATGTGGGGTGTGGCATACTGCTGCCATCGTGGAGGTTATTGTGACACAGTCTAGTGCAAGTTTTTCATCTGGTAAGTTGTTTACATGGGGGGATGGAGATAAAAATCGTCTTGGACATGGAGACAAGGAACCTCGGCTTGAACCTACATGTGTGCCAGCACTTATTGATTACAATTTCCACAAAGTTGCTTGTGGCCATAGTTTAACTGTTGGCTTAACCACTTCTGGACATGTCTTCACGACAGGGAGCATCGGTTATGGTCAGCTGGGCAATCCCCAATCTGATGGAAAGGTTCCTTGCTTGGTGGAAGATAAGCTTGTTGGGGAATCTGTTGAAGAGGTTGCTTGTGGTGCATATCATGTTGCTGTATTAACATCCAGGAATGAGGTCTATACATGGGGAAAGGGAGCTAATGGAAGGCTGGGCCATGGAGATATTGAAGATCGGAAAACACCAACATTGGTTGAAACATTGAAGGATAGGCATGTTAAATTTATTTCTTGCGGTTCGAACTACACTGCAGCTATATGTCTTCACAAATGGGTTTCTGGGGCTGAGCAGTCTCAGTGCTCAGCTTGTAGACAAGCTTTTGGGTTTACCCGGAAGAGGCACAACTGCTACAATTGTGGACTTGTACACTGCCATTCATGTAGCTCAAGAAAAGCATTAAGAGCAGCACTGGCTCCTAGTCCCAGCAAACCATATCGGGTATGTGATTCCTGTTTTGCCAAACTGAGCAAGGTGGCAGAAGCTGCTGCTAATAACGGGAGAAATTCAATACCTCGCCTTTCGGGTGAGAACAAGGACAGGATTGACAAGGCTGAGTTAAGATTGTTGAAGTCAGCAATGCCTTCCAATATTGATTTAATTAAGCAATTAGATAACAAAGCTGTCAAGCAAGGGAAGAATGCTGATACGTTCTCTTTAGGTCATCCCTCTCAACTCCTTTCTTTGTTACGGCCGAAAGAAGTGGTCATCTCTGCTGCTGTTGATCTGAGTCGAACAGTTCCCAAACCAGTTCTTACACCATCTGGTGGTAATTCCAGGTCCGTGTCACCTTTCTCTAGGAAACCCAGCCCACCACGTTCTGCAACACCCATTCCTACCACAAGTGGACTTTCCTTCTCCAACAATATTGCTGATAGTTCGAAGAAAGCGAATGAACTTTTGAGTCAAGAAGTTCACAAACTACGTGCTCAGGTATTGTTTAACTTTTTTACTCTTTATTTATTTATTTATTTTTTAAATTGATCATTCAAATTGTGCTTCTTATCTTGTTGATCATGGATATGACACAGGTTTCAAGTCTCCGAAATCAGCATGAACTTCAAGAATTGGAGCTTCAAAGATCAACAAAGAAAGCTCGGGAAGCTGTGGCAGTTGCTGCAGAAGAATCTGCTAAATCCAGAGCTGCGAAAGAAGTGATAAAATTACTCACGGAACAGGTTAGTTTCTGGGTTCTATATGTTTCCTTTCCCTTGCATGGAACCTGATTTTGTTGGAAATTGTATGGACCTATTATGTATTTTGCTGTACAGTAGAAAATTGCACAGAAGGGATATTTGTGGCTGTCATATAATTGTGGGGTTATATAAGAGTCATAATAGTCTTAAATATTTCCCTTCTCTGGCAGTCCTTTCAGTGAATAATCTATTTTTTGGTTTGGGTCATTCTTTAATGAATCAATAGTTTTTCACTTGAAAAATGTACCTTGAGTACGAGAGCATAGCATTTGGAGAAATTTGTGTGTTTCATGGGGGATTGTGAAACAAGTCTCTTTCCAAATTTCTTCCAAGTTTGTGCTGCTAGTTACACCGTACTTTCTTCACAAATATTTTCTTTCTGAATAAGTTTCATTGTTATAGTTGAGCATGCATTGACGTGGAGCTAATTTGTTATTTCGTTCTATCCCAGCTCAAAGGGATGGCTGAGAGGCTGCCTGCTGGGGTCTTTGATGCCAAAAGCATTAGGGCAATTTGCCTACCAAATGGTTTGGAGTCGAACGGCATTTACTACCCTGATTCAAATGGAGTTCGCCATTCTGACTCAATATACGTTTCTCAATTGGTGGCCCACTCAGGAACCGACCCGGCTACAGAAAATGGAATGCGGAGCCCTGGTGAATTGCCTAGGGACTCACCTTTAGGCAGGGAAACAAATACATACGAACAAAGCCAGGTGCTTCTGAACACTGGTGTGGGGAGGGATGACTGTCCAGATGCCAGACTTCTGAATGGTAATGGAGAGGTTGGTCTGTCAGAGGCTCCCGACCGCATGGAATCTGGGCCTAACCAAGATAGTGACAGTACAAGATCTAGGAATTCAGCATTGGCTGGTAATGCTAATCAAGTTGAGGCTGAGTGGATCGAACAGTATGAGCCTGGAGTATACATTACACTAATGGCCCTCCAGGATGGAGCTAGAGATCTCAAACGAGTGCGGTTCAGGTAACTGAAAATGTTTTTGCGACTCTTTTCCATTCATCATGCATATAATCATAGCAGTAATCAACTGATCAAACATCAGAGGTATCTGTTTTAAAAATAAAAGGTGTCATTTGGTTTGTATTTTTATTTTTCGTTTTCTGTTATTATTTTTTTTTTCTGTTTTTTGTGTTTTATGTTTTGAATATCCCAAAACAAGGAAAACGGAAAACGCATATGATTTGACATTTTCTGTTTTCCATGTTTTGAAAATTTTCTTGTTTTGGGTTGAAAATGCTTAAAACGATTTTTTGTTATTTTACATTTCATGTGTAAACTCATTTTCTATTTTCTAAAACAGATTTTGAAAATACAAGTTACCAAATATGTTTTAAGCTGTTTTTCTTGTTTTTAAAAACGTAAAATGGGAAATAAACTCAAAATAAGTGTACTAAATGGCACCTAAATTTTCAGTTGATGTTTAAACAGTTGTGCTGATGCTACATTGTTATTCACATTCTTTAAACATTGTTAAGTTTTGTGGTGGATGGTGCAAAACAAAAATCTAATTTTTGATTAATGTTTGTTGATCTAAATAAAAGATTTGTGCAATCTTTTGGACCAACGCAGTTGGTGCTGATGTGCATCTGTTGTATGCATGTGGTGCTTTTTGACCAGTCTCATAGGTTTCTGTTCCTATGTAAAACTTTCCACTATATAGATTTTATACTGTGTTGTTCTCTGATGTTAGTTTGCATCTGCAGTAGGAGAAGGTTTGGCGAGCACCAAGCCGAGACATGGTGGTCAGAGAACCGTGAAAAGGTTTATGAAAAGTACAATATCCGTGGTTCAGATAAGTCCTCAGCCTCCAGCCAGGCGGTGCGACGGTCAGAAGGTGTCTCACCGTCTTCCCAAATTTAGCGACATAATTGGAGGAAATGTTCTATCAAGTGAAGCTTTCTTAGGTTAAACGCAAATAGACACAATGTTAGAAGCAAGCACCCCCATTTCCCTCTTTTTTTTTTCGTCTCTGTTCTTATTATTTTTTTATTAATCCCCCTTTTCCCGCCCATTTTATAATTTTACTAGTACTAACTCATGCCTGAAGGCATGGATCTCAACCGAGCCTCCATCCGAAGCTAGATAGATGTCACATCAATGAGCTGTTTTGTAATATAGATATTATTTCACATTATCCAATTTCTGGAATGAAACGTAGTCTACGTGGGTGTTGTGCTGTCCATGCATCGCTCCATGAAGTGGTACTTATCCTTGGATCTTGATAATATACATATATATATATATATATAGTTTAAGACTTACGGGTTGTTTGGTTTGATGAAAAATTTTGAAAAATTTTGAAAATCTCTAAAAGTTATTCACTTTTTATCTCACTGCACGAATTACAAATTCACAAATTATTTCATTTTATCTCACTTTTTATCACTCCAAACACCCCCTTAGTTAGGTCATGTTTTAAAACCGGACTGGACAAGCCAGTTTAAAGTTTAACTAGTTGAATCGTCGACCGGTCCAAGAAAAAATCTGATTGACAGTTGAACCGAATCAAGAATCGAACATACGACCATCTACCTATAAGTTAGGAGCCTTATCCATTAAGCTATAGGCCATGGGCCATTGGCGCTTTAATTAACTTTTTTTTGTTTTTCATTTATTGTTAATATAAATAGATTAGCCCAACTATCTTATCCAAGGTACTTCACTGTTTTTGTTTTTTTTTTTTAATTTATTATTAAAATGAACAAATTAATATGCACCAATTTATAATTGAATTTGGGTCTATATTATGATAAAATATTATTCTCCCACTAAGCCACTAATGCTTATTGTTCTTTATTTTTGCTTGGTTTTATTTATGTAATGTATTAAGTTTGAATAATTTTATTTTAAAACACTATTTATTGACACATTTTATTAGTAAAATAAAACAAAATAGAAAAATATGTAAAAAAATATAATTTTTTAAAATTATTATATAATTCTAATATATTTTTATATTTTATTTATATATTTAAATATATTTATGACGTCACGATTTAACTCTAATTCAATTACGATTGAACCAACGATTGAACTATTAACACGTGACTCAACTCTTTTTCCGATTGGATGAACCGCTTAATTTTTAAAATATTAGTCAGGGAAAGACTAGTCAACTGACGCATATCCCTGACGCAAGACCTACTTCGTAAGCAAAACTACCAAAATTACCTCAGCCATCAAATATTTCGTCAGGGCTGCAATTTCTCCCCATTTATGCAAGGACTTTAATTTGTTTACCAACTCTCAACCGAAAACATAAAATGGAAATTAATTTTGCTTCAGCATCGTGTGACTAAAATTCAAATATAATAACGTAATTTATGCTCCACCAATTTTACTGAGATAGAATATGAAAGGGTTCTTCTTACTTTTAATACACTTAAACACCTCAATGAAGCTAGATATTTAGAGAGTGTTTAGAGTGATAAAAAATAAGATAAAATGAAATAAAGTAAGATAATTTGTGAATTCGTAATTCGTGCGATGAGATAAAAAGTAAGTAACTTTTAGAGATTTTCAAAATCTTTTCTTTCTTAGAAAAATGGAGAGGGACTTGCATGATAACCGTTATCTTAGAGACTTCAAATTTTAGTCTAATTATCCGAGGTATTTATGTATTTTTTACATTGATAAATATAAGTATATTTTTTCAGAGATATTGAATTAAGAATTTGTTTGGTAATATAAATTTTAGTAAATTTTAGTTAAAAAAATTATTAAAATTAAAAAATATAACTTTTTATACATTATCGAAGATTGCTGAAAATCTCTAAATTTCGTAATTTTAATGTGTAATAATTTTTTATGCATTTAACAAAACATCAATTTTTAATAAAAATTGAACTCTTGTTAAATAGAAAAAAATTACAACCTAAAAATTGTTAAAAATTTAAGTTGCCAAACGAGGCCTATAACTTGAGGATGGAAATAAGAGTTGTCACGGGGATTTCAGGCTCCAGTCCTTGCAATTGCATGGGGCTTGAAAAGTAGTTGGATAATGCGAATAAAGAAATTACGGGGATTCCAAGTCTTCAACGCTTTCTATCCGTGAGTTTCCACATCTTTTCGGTTCAGTGGAAGAAGAATAATCTTAAAAGGAAAAAACATCCTTTCCGTTGTCAGCAAGTTACTAGTTTGATGGAATTTCTTAAACGCAAGAAGTCACATCGCTGATGGTGACCGGAGAATTATCACTTTTAGGTTGTGTTTTGGGGATGGAATTGGAATTTTCTTTTTTTATATTTTTAATTTTTTTTACTTCTCATATTTGATGGTGAAGAGCACTATTAAAGTATATTTAGAGTGATAAAAAGTGAGATAAAATGAGATAAGTTATAAGTTCATAATTCGTGCATTGACATAAAAAATTAATAAATTATAAAAATTTTTAATAATTTTTAATAATTTTTTTATTTGTTGACAAACCAAACGATGTCTAATAAACCCTTCTAAAGTACTCATTATATGGGAAGTGGGATGATGTATGTACCCCGTGCCAATTTTAGATGTTTAAAATTATATTCGTAATATTACATTTTCTATCTTATTTTATATCTTACCAATCAAATATTAAAAAAATAATTTTACCTAAAAAAATTAATCTTGTATTATATTATTCCTATGCATTATTTAATAATAATAATATTATTATTATTATTATTATTCCCTAGCATTCAATAGAATATTTATTTACCTTTATGAAAGCCTAAAATATGAATTGGGTAACAAAAAAGTTTAAGAATAAAATAGTCATTTTTTGTTTGAATTCTAATCTGGATAAAATTTACTTAGCTAATTAAAAATATATTGATGAATATTTCTTAGCATTTAGTAAACCCAAGATTTGAATCGGTTATGAGCCAAAGACGAATTTAAGGGTAATTTTTTTTTTTTTTTTGGAGTCTGAGTTTAGATCGTGCCCAATCTTGCTTCACTGATAAGAAATTAAAAAATATTTATCAACTTTTTAAGAAGCCTAAGATGTGAATATTGGAAAAAAAATGAACCTAACAATAAAATAGTAATTTTTTGTCCCAAGTTCTTATCAAATTAAAATTTCTTTAGTTAAAGAAATTCATGTCAATAAATATTTCTTAATCTTTATAATACTATAATGCAAATTTGGGCCAAAACAATACCAGTAGCGAAACAATCAATTTATAGTCTAGTTTAGATTAGACTAAAATTTGTTCAAATAATAAATAATATATCAAAGAATTTTTATAAGGTAATTTTCATAAAGTTAGACCTAGGAGTGAACTTGAGCAAAAAATGGGACTAGGATAATATCGTAAATTTTTTGTATTACGCCCAATTTGGGCCAAAATTTTTTTAACTGCTAAGAAATATGCCAAATGAATATTTCTCACTCTTTTGGGATACTTAAAATGCAACCTTGCGCAAAAATTGGGCTAACAGATAAAACAAGCATTTTTTTTGCCCTGACTTGAGGTTAACTGAAAATTTGTTTAGTTAATATAAAATATGTCAATAAATATTTTTTAAACCTTTGAGAAGTTTAAAATGAAAATCTAAATTGTTTAAGAGTGAAATAGCCTTTTTTTTTTTTTAATAGTGTTTATCACTCAATAAAAATAAAGAGAATTGAATTTTTTTAATTTTTTAATCCAATAATTTTTTTGACCCCAAATACTTAAAATTTTAACCAATTAAATTTTTATGGAGAGTGCACTAAATATAATAAAAAGACTATTAAAAATTACAGAAGCAACATTTATTCCATTTTTAACTCATTTTCAAAACACACCCTTAGAAATAATTATTCATAGATCCTATCTTATGTCCAATCATTAAAAGTTAAACATATTACACAAAATCATAAATACTACTCTTCCTATTTATTTAATTTCTATTTATATACTAGGCATGCATAGAATGAGTATACAAACTAGAAATTCTACAAATGACTCCATTGAAAATTATGTTTCCACCTACCCCTTGATGGGTTGTTGGTATAATGTCAATTCTGAGGACTAGAAAATGTCTTTGCTTGGAATATCCAACTCTGCAAAACTCCCTACCATGGAATTATTAATTGTGTTAAAATAAAAAAAAATAATTATGTATTAATATTAATGATTCAATACTGTACAACGAGACCCTATATTTATAAAGTAAATAAGAAACCTAAACCTAATAGGATTAGAGCTAATTTAGGATATTTAATTTTGGATATGTATAGAAATATTCTAATACCTCTCATAAACTCAAGAAAGTATAGAAGAGGTCAGCTTGAATTTGGAAATCAATTCATGAAACTGTCTAGGAGGAAAGGTTTTAATAAGAAGATCAGCAATCTGAGTAGTGAAATTTACATTGATAAGCTAGACAATACTCTAGACCACATGTTGGCACACTAAATGGTAATTGATCTCAATGTGTTTGATCCGATCGTGAAAATCATCATCATGAGCAATCTGAATTACACTGTAATTGTCGTAATAGATGATAGTGGTATCAGAATGAGACATGGCCATATCAGAAAGTAACCAGCTAAGCTAGCATAGTTCTTGTGTGGTGTCAACAAGAGCTCAGTATTTTGCTTCAGTACTAAATCGAGTAATGACAGTTTATTTCTTTCTTTGCCAAGAAATGAGGGAGACACTGAGGAAGAAGCAATACCCAGTAGTGGAACGTCAATCAGTAGGGTCTCTAGCCTAATTAGCATCAGTGTAGGCCCAAAGATTAGGAGATGATTAAGAAGAATAATAAAGCCCATAGAACAGAGTGACCTTAACATAACGTAGAATACAAAAGACTGCAATATAATAAACTGAGCGAGAAGCTGCTATGAATTGACTAACAATGTGAATGCATTTGCAATATCAGGCATGGTGACAGTGAGATAGGTGAGACTTCCAACCAGCTGGCGAGAAAGAGTAGCATCAGAAAAAGGAGTACTATCAAGAGGTATGAGATAAGTAGCTAGCTCACGTGGGGTTGGTGTAGTCCTATTATTAGTGAATGTAGCTCGAGAAAGTAGATCAAATGCATACTTAACTTAAGTGAGAAAGTAACCTGATGCATCAGTAGTGATATCAAGATCAAGAAAGTAATTGAGAGGACCCAAGTCTTTTATTTCAAAGTGAAAGTTGAACAGAGACTTGAGTTTAGAAATGCCCTCATGATAACTCTAGTAATGATCATATCATCCACATATAGCAGTGGAAGAATAGTGCCATGTGCTGAGCAGCAAATAAAGAGTATAGAATCATAAAGGTTGAAAGAGAAACCAAAATTACCAATAGTAGCACTAAACTTGGTGAACCAAGCCCGAGGTGCTTACTTAAGACCGTAGAGAGCACAGTGAAATTTGCAAACCTGATACGGAGGATATGAGGAACTAAGAAAAGGTTGCATATAGACCTCTTCGACCAAGTTGCCATTGAGAAATGCATTCTTAACATTCATTTGGGATAAGGGCCACTGATAAGAGACAACAACAACAAGTAGACTGCGAACAAAAGTATGACCTACAATGGGGGCAAAGGTCTCTTTGTAGTCAATTTCATATTCCTGAGTATAGCCTTTGGCCACCAGACGAGCTTTATAATGCTCAATAGATCTTGAAAAATTCTCCAAACCAAGCAATCACACAAAGCAAAAAATAATCACACCAGAAGAATAACGAGGAAACCCTTTCACAGGGAGAAAAACCTCAATTACAGAATCTTCACTA
>JAVXUM010000037.1:11999089-12012230 GCA_035590655.1 Pouteria glomerata
GATCATTCGGCCCAGGTTTAAATATAGTGGTTATATTTAATTGTTATGATTTTGGTTTCCGTCTTTCTTTTACTTAGCCTCGCATGGTATTTGCAGATCACTACGCTAAGAAATCCTGGGCCGCTGGCGGTTGCGCCGACCAAAAACACATTGCCGAAGTTTTGAAATTCCTCGGCGGTCCTAACAAATTCCCATTCGCAAGGTCGGCTCCGATATTATTCGATTTCGTCCCATTCTACAAATCATTCATTTCACATCCCCCCGTCCTTTCGCCATCGGGTGCGAGCGAGACACTTCATCGTTGGTTCAACTGGAGCCAAGAAGAAAGGTGGAAATTCTACAGCACTCATCACCCGGCTTGGAATCCACCGCCCAGAACCGCTATTCCTATCTCGATCGTTCCACCTACGGTGACTATTGTTGTTGCCGATCACCTACGGCTAGGAGTTGAGGAGCCATTTGAAAGTCCTATAGAATCCGAGGATATGGGGCCAAAAAAGGATCTGAGGAAGGCTGCACTCGAGCAAATTAAGAGAAAGAAAGAGGCTGCAAATAAGAAAGAGGAAGCTCGGGTTCTAGCAACATCCGAAAGCCACGAAAGGTCCAAGGATGAAGGGCCCAAGAAAAAAAGACAAAAAATTATGGAGTCAGAGGACACCCCACCGGAACTGGTCGTAAACCCAAGCTCGGTTGATAGCATGGAGGACACCACTTTGATTCAGGAGCTTATACTTCCTCCAGCAGGGGAAGCGAGTCCAGAGCAAAAATCCCAAGATCAGACGATCCCGCCTCCGCGTCTACCGAGGGAATCGGTGCCATTCATACCGGTGATAAAGGTCCCGAGCTCTGATCCTTCCAGCTCGAGACAAATCTCAATTGAAGATTCCACTTTCAGATACCCCGAGGAATATCTGAAATGGATCATTATTCCAAGAGATCGGCGAGAAGCAAGAAAGAACAGAACTGATGATCTCTACAAAAACGTGATGAAGAGTACAATAGCTGTAAGTATTTTCTTGCTCATGATTTTCTCTTATGATTATTTATCTTATATCATATGTTTTTGTTTCGGCGTAGGGAACTCTTTACTCCTTCGAGCTAATTAAACGATGCCGAGCACTGTCCGTGAAGTCGGAAGTTGATGACGGCGATATACGGAATTTGAAGGTGAAACTTCGTGAAGCTGAGAAAGAAAAGAGGAAAATTGAAGGAGAACTCAAAGAAGCTAAAGCTCGTTCTGAAAAACTCGAAAATAATTTGACTGAGAGGGATGCCGAGTTCGCGAAGCTCTCTCAGCAGATGGAGGATTCCATGGTTGAGCAAGAAAAGGTGAAGACCGAGCTTGCCGTAACCAAGCTGGAGTATTTCAACGCGATGGACGAAACTTCTAGCTTGCAACAAAAATTGAAGAGCAAGAATGATGAACTACTCTAGAAAGAATCCGAACTCAACGAGCAGTATTTGGATTTCGTCGATCAAGTCGCGGACAACATGAACGTGGATTTCTTGAGTGGCTGGGAAGCTGCCATGCAAAGGCTCGGTATCGAGCCGTCATCTAGCACATACAGAGACGTCCAATTCCCTAATCCCGACGGCTCAATTCCTAAATTTAGTTTCGAGCTAGCTGAGGAGGGCGAGAATGGCGATGAGGATCAGGGCGAGGAAGATGCCGGGAATCTAGTTCAAGATCCTAGGGAGAACATTCCCGAGGGTGCCAACCGAACTCCGGAGGATGAGGGATCTTCGAAGGACTTGACGGAATTAACTAAAAGTATCACTGCTTCCCAATCCGGCCATGAGCAGGATACTGAGGAGTGAGGCTCAGACACTTGTTATTATTATTACATATATATATATATATATATTTTTATATGTTGTACAATTGTGCATAGTTTATTCCAGAAGTTTTTAAGCGGGCATTCGTTTTCTTCTCCATTTGTCGTGCATTTGTGTTCTTCTTCCTTACTATGATTGATGTTCCTTGTTCAGTGATCCGTGTGTTCCGAACGCAGCACAACTAGAAAAATTTGTTCAAGAGAGCTTTCCATTATCGGTCTAGCAGATAATAGAATCAATGGCTGAAGAGATTATTTCAAAAGCTGCAGCGGACTTGATCGGAGAGATAGCAGATAAAGTTATAACCGATGAAGCTTCTTCTCCTCGGCGTTGACTGTCTTTGATTTTGTATTAACTAAAGGGACTTACTACCTAAACTTTGTAGATTCATAACTTGTAACTAATGCAAAGCGAATTTTCTTGTGTATTCCCTTTTCATTGTATTCTAGAACAATTCATAATGAGTTGACCCCTGTCTCAGGAAGACTAATTAAAGTATCTTCAAAAAGGATGCTCAAGATTTGAACGGAACATTTCCCAATTTGCTCGGCAACGAAAATAGCTTTGTCCTCGGCACAAGACTATTGATAAATACTCCCTTTTAAACTAATTTGATTCTGTCTTCGAAGCGTAAATTGTTATTCTTGCGTAAAAATATAATTAACCGTAATTTGTGAAAATGATCTATACCGAACAAGCCTTTCAATCATAGGCAATGTCCGGGAGAATCTATGATGTGATATCTCAAGCATACATTAGTCAGCACCGAAAACAAAATATGGAGTTGCGCATCCATAACCGGATCGAACTAGGTGGGGTTAATTTGCGCTTTCTATGAACCACCACAGGAAATGTCGTGTGGGGTCATGCTTCCACCACCGGATTGGACCAAGTGGGGCAATCTCGTGCTTGTATGAACCACCACAAGAAACATCGTTTGGGGTCATGCTTCCACCACCGGATTGGACCAGGTGGGGCAATCTCGCGCTTGTATGAACCACCACAGGAAACATCGTGTGGGGTCATGCTTCCACCACCGGATTGGACCAGGTGGGGTAATCTCGTGCTTGTATGAGAAGACATAAAACTGATCGTGTGTGTTACACTGTGAACGTCGAGTTTCTTTCGTTGGGCTTCCAAGGCGACAGTATCATTTTTGTGAGTTTCACAGCGAAGGTTTCTATAGCAAGGAATGAAACATTAACACAGAAAACTAAATATAGAATAACTTTAAATGTACAACGTTCCATGGCCTCTTCACCGGCTTTCCTTCTTGATCTTCTAACCTGTAAGCACCGTTGCCGAGCACATCCGTTACATGAAATGGCCCCTCCCAGTTTGCCCCGAGCTTCCCTTCAGAATGATCTCTTCGTGCACCCATGAGCTTTCGTAGAACATAGACCCCAATTTTGAAATCTCGGGGGTTGACTCTCTTGTTAAACCTCATCCTGGTCTTTTGTTGGTATACAGCCAGTCTGATCGTTGCGTCCTCCCTTTTCTCATCAAGTAAATCCAAAGAAACCCTCATAGCTTCGTCGTTCTCTCCTTGATCGAAAACTGTAGTTCTGATGGTTAGTAAGCCAACTTCCAGAGGTATAACCGCTTCCATTCCGTAAGCGAGCGAGAAGGGCGTTTCTCTGGTAGATCTCCTCGGTGTCGTCCTGTAAGTCCATAGAACAGAATTGAGCTTCTCTACCCATCTTCCCTTTGCCGCTTCTAGCTTCTTTTTGATCCCATTCAGAATGATCTTGTTTGAAGCCTCAACTTGTCCATTCCCTTGGGGGTATGCAGGCGTCGAAAAAACATTTTTTTATACCAAAGCCTGAACAGTAATCTTTGAACGGAGTACTGTCAAATTGAGTTCCGTTATCTGAGATCAAGATTCTCGGAATACCGTACATCGTAATTATGCTCTTCCAGAGAAAGCGAATTGTATCGGCATCCCTGATGTGTGCCAAGGGCTCAGCCTCGATCCACTTAGTGAAATAATCTGTGCCGACTATAAGCCATTTACGGTTCCCACATGCCGCCGAAAGTGGCCCCACAATATCCATCCCCCATTGAGCAAACGGCCAAGGACTGCTGAGAGGGCTTAATTCTTTTGCTGGCTGTCTAGGTATGGGGGAGAACTTCTGGCATTTCACGCATTTCAGCACGTAGGTACAGGCATCCTTCCCCATCTTCGGCCACCAATTGCCCTGAGTGATCGCCCTATGTGCAAGGGATCTGCCCCCAGTGTGGGCACCACAGACTCCTTCATGTAATTCATAGAGAAAGCTCTGCACTTTGTCGGGGTGTACGCACAAAAGATACGGCCCAGAGTAAGACCGCTTGTAGAGCTTATCGTCAGGAGACAACCAAAACCTAGCCGCTTTCATCCTTCATTTTCTGGCCTCGAATTTACCTTCAGGGAGGCTTCCATCTTTGAGGTAACCAACAATGGGGTCCATCCAGGAGGGGCTTGACGCAACGCAATTGACAAGTTCACAATCTGTAATGCTTGGTTTAGTCAAAATTTCAAAGAATACGGCATCGCTTCTTCTCTTGCTCGGGGAAGCTACTAGGGTAGCCAGTGCATCTGCATGGGCATTATGCTCTCGGTCGACCAGATCTATATCAATCACCTCGAAATCCTGTAGCCTTAACTTGGCCAACTTTAGATACTCGGCATCATTTCATTCCGGGCAACATATTCTCCTCTGAGCTGATTCGCGACCAACTAAGAATCTGTCTTTATTAGCACATTCTTTGCGAACAAGTGCCGAGCGACGTCCAGCCCAGCTATCAGGGCTTCATATCCTGCGGCATTATTGGTGGCCAAAAAATCAAGTTTTATAGCATACTCAATTATTAACCCCTCTGGATTCGTAAGAACAACATCGGCCCCAGCCCCTCTCTTGGAGGATGATCTGTTGACCTCAATCTGCCATAGAGATGGAACGTTCCCCGCATCCAAACGGGGGCCAAGATTCTCGACATTATGAAATTCGTCCAACGGCGGGTGCGAGAACTCAGCTACAAAATCGGCCAAGACTTGGGCTTTGATCGTCGTTCTTGGTACAAACTTTAGCTCGTATACGCTCAACTCGAGGGACCACTTAGCTAAGCGGCCAGTTATGTCGGCTCTTCTCAAAACCTGGCTGATTGGTTGGTCGGTGACTACTTGAATAACGTGAGAGTGAAAGGAATGAGCCAGCTTTCTTGATGCTACAACGAGGGCCAACACGAATTTTTCCAAGGGGATGTACCTTGACTCTGCCACCTGCAAGGTTTTGCTCGTGTAAGAGATTGGCTTCTGTATCCGGATTTCCTCTTTCAGGAGTACGGCGCTCACGGCATGGTCAGATACGGATAGGTAAATTTGGAGCTCTTCCCCTGATTTCGGTGTGGACAAAGTCGGGGCAGTAACTAAGTATTCTTTCAACTTATTCAACGCTGAATCGGCCTCGACGTCCCAAATCATCTTGTTTGACCCTCTCAGCAATTTAAAGAATGGTCGGCACTTGTCAGACGACTTGCTGATGAACCTGTTGAGAGCGGCTATCATTTCGGTTAGCTTCTGGACTTCTTTCTTGGTGGTCGGTGTGGTAACCATTTGAATAGCTTTGATCTGGACTGGATCAGCTTCTATACCTCTTCTAGTCACCAGATAACCCAAAAACTTTCCCGAGCTAACACCGAAGGCGTATTTCGCAGCATTAAGTTTCAAACCATAATGATTCAGAATGGAGAATATATGCTGCAAATCGTCTACGTGTCCTGCTGGCTCCCTTGTTTTCACAACCATGTCATCAATGTAAACTTCCATGCGTCGGCCGAGGTCTTCCTTAAAGTTCTTCGTCACCAATCTCTGATATGTAGCACCAGCATTTTTTAAACCGAAGGGCATGACCCTATAGCAGAAAATTCCCCTCGGAGTGATGAATGATGTTTTTTCCTCGTCGGGTTCATACATAGGTAGCTGATGATATCCTTGGTAATTATCGAGGAATGACATTCTAGCGCTCCCTGCTGTAGAATCCACCAGCTGGTCGATCTTCGGTAAAGGAAACGGATCTTTCGGGCACGCCTTGTTCAAGTTTGTGTAATCGACACAGACCCTCCATTGGCCGTTTTTCTTTTTCACTACGACCGTGTTTGCCAACCATTCCGGGTAGGATACTTCCCTGATTGCTTTTGCTTCCAACAATTTGCCGACCTCGTTTATGACGGCTTCTGCATGCAATAACGCTGATCTTCTGGGCTTCTGTATTACCGGCTTTGCCTCCAGTTTCACGCTGAGTCTATGGCACATAACATCAGGGTGGATTCCTGGCATTTCTTCGGGGCTCCAGGTAAAATTGCAAATATTCTCTGATAATAGGTCCGAGAGCGCCTGCTTTTCCTCGACGGAGAGATTGGAACCTATCAGAAAATATTTGTCATTTTTCGGATCACCAATAAAGATCTTCTCAAGTTGTTCGGCAGCTTTCTCTTCCGGGTCACCCCCCACATTGTCTATCTTAGGGGTCTCTGGTGGCATCTTGGTCAGCTGAATCTGCTCGGGAAGAGATTTCGACTTTAATGCCGCTGCGAAGTATTTCCTTGAAATATCCTGATCACCCTTTATCTCTGCAACGCCCTCCCCGGCAGGAAATTTGATGACCTGATGATACGTTGAAGGAACAGCCTTTAACATATGGATCCATGTCCTTCCAATGATAGCATTGTACGAAGAAGGAACGTCAACGACAATGAACTTGACACTACTTTCGACTGGTCCAGCCGTAACCGAGACAATTACTTTTCCAAGAGGCCAAACAGGGGCAGCATTGAAGTCGATCAGTGGACAACTGATTGGCTCTAGATCATCCTCAGTAAATCCCAGCTGTTTAAACAGGCCTAGGAACATTATTTTCGTAGAACTTCGCGCGTCAACCAATATCCTTCTTACCTTGGATTCAAACATAACGAGAGTGATCACGAGGGCGTCATTGTGAGGTTGCCTAACTTCGGCACTTTCTTCTTCTTTGAAAATGACCTCTCGAGCTCGGTACTGCTTTCTTTTTTTGGTCGGGGTCATCGAAACTTTGAAGACTTCATTTTCTTGCCCACAGTTTTGCCTCATTTCTCGCGAGCCGGTGCTTCCTCCCGAGGACCGAGTGTCCATATGAATGACATGGATGATTGGCGGGCGCTGAACCTCTTTCCTTTGCCCTGCTCTTGGTGAGAGTTGAGCTTCGTCATTATCCAGGTCATCTCCTCTTCTCCTCTGTCCCGGGAGTGCCCGGGGATGATCGTCTGCTGCCTTCGTTCTGCCTTCATCAATGTATTCTTTCAGGTGCCCTTCTTTCACCATGTGTTCGAGATAGAACCGCAATGATCGGCAGTCTCCCGTGCAATGCCCCTTATCTTGGTGATAGGCACAATAATCTTTTTTATCCTCCTTTCCCGGGTAATCCGGCAGTTTTTGGGGCCTCCTGAAGTACGGCTCGTTCTTGATTTTGGGCAAGATCTTGAAAATCGGCTCTTTGAAGACTGTGTTCACCGCTTCAAAGACCGTCTTCCTCTTTTCATCCTCACCTCTCACCTTTAACTGGTCACGTCTCGGCTTTATCGGCCTTTGTTCCTTTTGTTCGGCTGGCCGAGTCTCATCTTCCACTTTTGCATACTTCTCTATTCGGCACATCAAATCGGACATATTGACTGCTGGCTTCTTCGTCAGAGAGAGCCATAACTTATCTTCCTTTTTGAGTCCTAACTTGAATGATGTCACTGCTAGCTGTTCGGAGCAACCTTCCACCTCATTGTACAGCTCCAGATATCTTCTTGAATATTCCCTCAAGCTCTCGTCATTTCTCTTCTTCATCGTAAGAAGGACATCTGCCGTCTTTGGCTGTCTCGTGTTGGCTAGAAATTTTGTGACGAACTCTTCAGCCAATTGCCTCCAGCACCCAACACTTCTCAGGGGCAACTTGTGGAACCATTAGAGTGCTGTGTCTCCTAGGCTAGATGAGAATACTTTGCACATAAGTCTGTCATCCCAGCTCCAGAGAGTCATTGCCTGCATGTAATGTCTGTAGTGCGCCAGTGGGTCTGTCCTACCGTCGTAGAGGGTGAACCTCGGTGTTACAAACTTTTTAGGGGGTTCCGCCTCGCAAATGTCATCCGTGAAAGGTGAAGCCGATATCTTGTTCAATGCCCTCCTGGCCATCATTCTGGTACTTTGATCACGGCCTTCCCATTCCGGTTGTGGATGTGCTTCTACTAACTGCCATTCACCCCTCTTTCTCTCTACCAATTGGTCGTTTTGCTCCTTAAAAGAATGGTGTGTGCCTTCTCGTACCTCCTGCTGCACATGTTTTCTCCCCTTTGCGTCCTTTCGTTGCTCATTAGAAACAAAGTCTCTGGCTTTCGACAGGCTAATATCTTCCGAGTGTACGACGTGCCGCGGTCGTGCCCCCGGGGTCTCTTTCCGCTTGACATCTAGCAGCTTATTCGACTAAGCTTTCTGTCCTTCATCTTCACCTGCATTCTCTTGCTCGTACAGGCCTTTATAATAGGGATCATAATCGTCGTCCGAAGAGTCTTCAATTTGGTCCTGTTCCTCAACTACCACCTTCCCTTTCTCTTGACTTAGCTTCAGAAGAATTTCCTCCAGTTCAGCTTGTTTTTCATCAGCCAGAGCCTGTAGTTCTCACTTGCGTCGGGTCGTTTCAGGATCCTCCATCTGATGTCTCTTTCCGGGCACCAAAGCTGGGGTCCTTATAGTAAGGTTGCCCTCTTTCTGCCTTTGGGGTGTCGTCACATCCCCCACCAAGGGCGATTGCGCGGGGGCTGAACTTTCTTCAGTTGTCATCCCTTCAGGCGGATTACAGCGACGGGAATAAAACACTTCGTGAAACGATGTGGGGAATCGAAAGATTAGTTTCCCACAGACGGCGCCAAATGTTCGGCAACGAAAAATGATGCCGAACTTGCTCCACGTCTCCACCGAGTTTTGGAAGAACGACTTCTGCAAGAAAACTGAGGGTTAGAAGGAATGGCCGGAGAAGGTCCCCGACCAAAAACCCTCCGAAGTTTAAGTCAGTAAGGGCAGAAAGAAGTCACCGAAAGAATAATGAACAGTGGATATGTAGTATAGAGCATACCTCATTTTGAATTCCAGCGTAGTACTTATAATAAGGAGATTACATATAAAATAATATTACTTTTCTAAGGTTAAATCATTACTTTCCCGATCTAGACGTTCCACTCGTGTGGATCCCTGTTCAGCATTTAATGCACATCATGTTGCATTAAATGCTGATATGGCCTGAACTGCCCTTACTCAACCACCTCGATAGTACCCATACCCTGCTGTCACGGCAATCTGCTAACTGTGCAATTTACGGACAATCGGGAACGAGCTTCTGGTCTGAGACAAAAAGGTCGGCCGCAGGTTGTACTGAACCCGTCGACTTACTTGGTCGGGATTCTAACGTGACAATCTCAACGTGCTCGGCAAGCCTCTTTAAGAGAAAGCGCCACGTGTCCAGCTATTGTTTTCACGCCAAGAAGGTTAAAATTAGAATTTTAGTTAAAAATTTAGATAATTTAGTAAATTATAGTATTATAGCAAATTTATTAATAAAATAACTAGGTTAACTTAGTAAATAAATAAATGAAAATATTATATTTTATTATATTAATCTTCATGTTTATCTTACAAGAATAAATAATATGAAGTAGACAAATTCCAATCAGGCTTCATGACACCTACAACATGCCTCAATGGCCTCGGTGACCATGCGTCTTAACAAGATGAGTACCACAGTGTCGTGATGTCTCCAACATGTCACGACGCCTCCTAAAGAATTCTGATATACTTGGATGTAATCCGAGCCTACCTCTGATCCAAAAAATGAAGATGGTTACTTGAAGCAAATGAGGATCAATATAACATTATAATTATCAGGTATAGAAATAGAGTTCTTAAGCACATTGAGCTCCAACTCTCTCTCTCTCTCTCTCCCCAAAGATTTGCCTTCGGAAGCCTATAAATGCCCCTCTTCATAGCCGATTTGAGAGACGCATACTCTGTAAACCTTAGATATAGTCAGTAATTAGATTTAATTTTAGTTTTCAAGCATTTGTAGTTTCGTTTTTAATTTTTATTTTGTATTAGTGTGTTTATACAAAGTATAGTTTTTCATTTTTTTTTTTTTTAGAATCAGTAGCAATAGCAATAGCAGTAGCAGTAGCATTTCCACTCTAGATTTATATCCAAAATCAGATGTAGTTTTTTGCAATTATGATGTAAGTTATTTTGTTTTAAAATTTTATTACATTTCAATTTTTTAGTCTTATCTGTCGTAATTGAATCCACATGCTGGGTTGACAAGCGTTGGTTGTGAGTTTTTATTGCGATATAGTGCATCCAATATTGCCCAAATGTAAAATAATAGTTAGCGCCTTGCACGTGACTAGGGAAAGGAGCCTGACTCTAGATGATAAGGGATAGTTAGTGTCTTATGCATAACTAGAAAAGGAACCTTACTCCAAATGAGGTAAAATAGTTAGCACTTTATGCATAACTAAAAAATAGAGCCTCGCTCTAGATGAAAAAAAAAAAAAAGTTAGCGATTGAAGTATAATTTGAGGAATGGATTCTTACTCTAGATGAGAATGGGATAGTTAGCACCTAGTGCATAACTAAGGAAGGAAATGAGCCTTGCTCCAGATGAAAAAGAATAGTTAGTACTTTGCACAAAACTGAAGGAAAAGGAGCCTTACTCTAAGGATGCGCCTAGCGCGTGTGAGTGAGTGTTTATCATTTCGGAAAGGAACCCAGCCTTGATCGAAGGCTCAGTTCCTAGTGATTGTCACGCTCTGGATTCAATGACTTGAGTACGCCAACAAAGGAATACATATTAAACTATTTAACCACTTTCCCTGTCCCACGTCAGAGCCAAACATACATGCTATTGAGCAATATACATAAATAAATATAAAGCTCCAAAATAAACGCCATAGTCAAAACCATGTAGGCAATAAAGCTCTAAAATAAAACTACAAGCCTCTAAAACTAGACCCAAATAGTCTTCTAAAAATTTTATAAAAACAATTAATATCCACCTTACAAACAGAGGCTTATTACATTTCAATTAAACAATTTTGTAAAATTCAAAAAGTAAAAAAGATAATGATAAAGTCTTAATTTCCACGTTTGAAAGGTCCAGCAAATGGCTCAAAATTTTTACTTGTATCACAAGCTAGAAGGGGATGAGCACAAATATCACATGTGCTTGAATCCTAATAATAGTATAAATGCAATAATATGCTCTAGCATGCTACGAAGTAAAACATCTCAGCACAACTAATAATCGCATACAACAATCGTAAGTTAGAAATTAAATTTATTTATTTATTTAGTTTCTTTTACAATTTAACCATACATAAACATTGCATAACACATCAAAACAAAATAAATAGGTTCCAGGTAGTGCCGCTTAGTTGTCGTTTAGGTATAGGACCCAACCAATATACACCATCTTTGATGTCTGCTTCCTAGGTCGATGCCTTAGAAATATTATATGCCACCCGTAGGCATTTGCTCATTTTGTAGGTTACTAGCCTATTGACTGAATCACCACCTCCGCATAGGTTTCTGGATTTTGAACCCTTAAATATATAAACCTTCTTGGTTTTAGGATTTCTGTGGGTAATTTAATTATTTTTCGTATACATAATCACAAATATACACAGAATTGAACCCCAAATTATATATATGGGCGCGCAAACAGTGTGTATATATTTACATATTTATATATTACACAAAATAAAATGATCCTGCCCCTTACCTTAAGATGTGTAGATTTTACATATATGTTTACATAATGGATTTTGGCTAGTCTAGCAAGGTAGAAGAAGGAACAAAGAAGAAAGCACAACACTGCTTGCAAGAAAAAAACATAATTTAACAAAGAAAGAAGACAATACAATGAAAAAGAGAACTTGGCCTTAACCTCAACCGTAGCCCAGCCCCCAGGATTTTTTTAAGGTTTTACATGAAGGCATATAGCCCTATATATATAGCTACTCAAGTAATAGGGAAACTCTAATAATTTAATTAATTACATCTCCTCTCCCATGGGTTTAAGAAAATTACATATTTTGCCCAAATTTTAAAATCCTTAAGGGTTACCATATTCAACCATTCAAATACAACTCAACATTAATGAAAAAAATAATTATTAAATTTAAATAACAAACTAAAATTATTAAATAATAAAATATAATTTAAATTAAATCCAGGTCATTACAGTGACAATGATCAGCTTTGTGTGAAATGGGCTTACAAGTTATGTGCGATGTAAGTGGTGTATTTGGTATGATCAAGTGTGTCATTGGAATGTTAAATGTAATGATAGTCTATGTTCTAACATTTATCCCTATCATGGATGATAGTAATATGAAGCATGTCAAATGTCACGCCCCAGATCCGATGACCCGAGGAGTGAGTTATAAATATACAAAACTGTGAAAAATCTGGGTAAATGTATCAGAGCAATACAACATTCACACAGTAGACCCACATAAATAATACAACTAAAATTTAGAAGGTTTACATAATTCGGCCTCATGCCCATTACCTCTCCATATCACTACTAATTAAACAAATCTATAAAACTTTTTCTTTACAACATGTACATTACTCAAAACTAAATATACAACTAAATGAGATTTTCCTCTTCAGATTTCTTCTGGTCTTCTTGAGTGGGTCATGCATGGTATCTGTAGGGACGTGAGCACGGACAGTGTATGCTCACGCTATTCCACAGTAATATATATATACATGATGCATGGTAATACACATTTTTAAATGTATAAAACACAACTATTCTAAGAAAGCTATAATACACAATAATTCTTGTACATAATTGCTTATAAAATTCACAATACACAATGTATTCAAACACAACAAAATACATAATACATAAAATAATGGTTCATTTTCAATAATCATTCACATTTTATGAATTTACCAAACATTTTTTCATAAATTATTATTTGTTATTCTTTTCATTTCCCTACTACCTCCCTTGTATCTCCACCTCCCTTATATCGCCTATTATCATTAGGTCATGGGTAAACAACAAACGTGCTTTAGGGTCGTAGCTCAGGGGAACGATACGCCAAGTGTACAAATAAACGTGCTTTAGGATCACAATCCAAAGCGACGATACGCCATAAATATATATACGGGTCTAAACATGTTGTGGGCTACTAACCCACTGGCATGAAAACCAAACCCTGCACAGGTTCCGGGACTTTCAACCCGAGG
>JAVXUM010000037.1:12012330-12024096 GCA_035590655.1 Pouteria glomerata
TTTTATCCCCTTCTATAAACATCACATCAATGTGGGCCAACCCTCTAAAAATAATATCCCCTCTTATCTAATACCCCATTTATAAATTATTCCCCTGAAATTTTAGCACCATCCAACCGGACCTTAATTTAAAAGAAAAATCAGTACGGTCGAATTCCATAGTAAAGGAAATCGCATTATTCACACACTGTGATTTGCTCACACAACCATTTTCCTCTCTCTCTCTCTCTCTCTCCCCTTCCACTTCAGAGGCTTTACGTCCGGTCCGGGTAACTAAACTAAAAAAAGATCTACAAGCTAGGTGATCAGAGCGGTGCCTACCAATATAGGGCACGTGTCCCTTTGTTAATCTGTTTTTCACTAAAGCGAAAGTAGATAAGGGCTTGGCTGGCAATAGATAAGGACTGGACGGATGTGATGAGAAGTAAATTTAAAAAAAAAAAAAAATTACAGAAGAATAATGTTTATTTTCTTTCTTTTTATCTTTTTGTTCGCGACAAAACCTTTTCTTCAGTAATACGAACCAGCCTCTGGTTGTCGTTTATTGCTCTTGTTACTGTCGAATGTACCTAATATTCGGGCCCGACCGAGCTTTGGGTTGCAGTTTGAGTAATCTGATTTAGGGTACGTTTTCAAGTAATAAAAAATATATTTATTTGAAATAGTTAAAAAATTAAAAATTGATATTATTGTAATGTAAAAATGATAAGTAAAAAAATGTGATTGAAGAAATTTAAAAATTTTTAAAGTTTTTTAAATTTTTTTGGAAATAATTAAAGCTCTAAATAGGTCCAAAATAAGATAAATTGTAAGTTCACAATTCGTACATGAGATTAAAGTTCTTTGAATTTTTTTAGAAATAATTAAAGCTCTAAATAAGTTCAAAATAAGAAAAGTTGTAAGTTCGTAATGCGTACAGTGAGATAACTTGTAGATATTTTTAAAAATTTTTAAAGTTTTTTTATTTTTATGTTTCAATACTTCAAATGGTTTCTTAATGTTTTTTCTTTTAGCTTAATTTATTTTAAATTTTTAATTTACTCTATTTTTAAATCTTTTATTTAATTTAAATTTTTATACTCATCCTACCCTATCTTTGAATTCTCTCTTCAATTCAAATAAATTTCAAATCACTGCTGGCTATATTATCACACCAAGTTCTCCTTCTGGCCATTTGATTAGGCAATCAACAAGCTTGCGCATGTTTTAAGTTAACGTAATATTGCAAGATACGATAGTCAACATAAATAAAGCTCTCGTGTGCAACAACGTGATTCATAAATTTTTAATATACAAAAATTTTGATGAGTTTTATCTTTATTATTCACGCACCCCTAACTGAACCAACCACGTGAGGCCCTCCGACCTCGATCGCATTCACATTCCAAACCACTTCGGACACAACGCATGGAAATTTACAATTCATTTGGTAGCCAATTTGACAAACTAATGATCACATAAAAAAGAAAAAAAAAAAAAAGGTAACTTACAGTAGGACCTTTAAATATTTTAAATAATTATATTTACACCTTATGTAACCTCATAAATTTTAAAAATTATAGAATAACCTCTAAAAACTACGTCGGACCACACAAATATTTACAAAAAAAACTTTAATAATTTTTAGTAATTAAAAAATATACCTTCATGGAATAGAATGCTTACAATCACGCTATCAGAATCGTCTCATCTTTTATACCAGTTATTGATATACTTTAGAAAATTAAAAAAAATATTCAAACAAACACTCAAAAAATTACTCACAAACACACAAGCTTTTATTAATAATACTCAATATTACACAAAAAATATTATAGATAATAGACGAGAGAGAGAGAGCACCTAGTTTTCCGTGTCTTCTTCTTACAACAAGACCCCTTTTTAAATAGACATAAGATTTGAATTTAAAATCCGGACTTCAAACACTTCCGAATAAAAGATAAGAAAAGAAAAATTTGAAAAAGAAAAACACAACAGACGTAATTAAAATAGTATAATTCTTATATTATTGCTTTTGATTAAAGCAAATTCTTTTACGTGGTCTTTACGTGAACTTTGTTGTGTGTTGAATAAGGGTGCACTCGTCCATGGCCCCTTTTTTGAAAAAGTTTATTCTTTTTCTGTTGGCAGTATTCCTGGTCGGTCCGTTCCATTTTCGTGATAGTTTATCTTTTATTAGTCTTTCATTATGTTCTCGATATTATGTCACGTCTCTTCATCCATGTTATCCCAATAATCATGTTTTTCTTGGGCTTCTTCAGTTGTGACTACGACTTTTAATTTTATTTCTACTTCAAATTTTTCATAATAATCATCGAGATAAATTACTACCTTGATTGATGCATCAATTTTTATTAGACTAATTTTGTTTAAAAAGTCGAATACATCACTTTTCTAATTTTTAGTAGTTCAGAACATTAATGGAATATAGTACACAAATAATCTCCTACCATTAATAGTTATATGTTTTCCTAACATGTTTTGTAAAATCTTAGCATGATAGACTAATTTTATGCTAGACCATAACAAAATTTGTTATTTTGAAGTGACCTCTCATTCCGTTGATTTAGAAGAAAGATAGTTATCAAAAAAAGAGTATTTCCTTAGTTTTCAAATCCAAAAAAACTTAAAAAATCTTTCACTGTATCGTCATTCCACAAAACTGTAAATTTTAAAGGTCATGAATTCTTTTAAAGGCATAGGAAATTTTGTAATCATGATTTTGATAAGTGTTAGTAAGTCTTGATAGATTGTTACCTCCAGTGAATTGAAGATGATCTTTTTAACTAAATCTCAATCAATTATTTCGAACCTCCAATTATCTACCTAAAGGTTGAATTCAATTTTTCTGATATAAAAAATAGGATCATATCTAGTTTTATCAAAAAAAACTTCTTAAAAAATTGGTTTAATCTTTCAATCATTAATATATTTTATCAAAGATTGAAAATACTGCTTTATGAAAGACTTGTTTAGCTTCTTCATAAAACTTAATCATTTTGACTTTCTCAAAATGAGCATTATCAGTAGAAATTTCTAAAACCTCCATAATTTGTTAAATTTTAGAAATTCTTTAGTAATCAAATAAAGAAGTTTCAAAGTTAAATTTTGAAATTATATTTTTGACAATTCTTTTAAATTGTTAACTTTGTCTTGAAACTTTTTAGCTCTAATGTCATTTTTGTCATTACTTTGCGAATTTTATAGTTTTTTCTTCAAATACGGCTTATCCATATTTATTCAGGGAATTAAGGAGTTGGTTCTCCAAATAGGATTGAAGAAGTTTATTATACCTTCTTCTACTAAAGAAAGGGTTTTTTTAGCACTGCTTGCATGTAGCTTCTTTGAGACATATTTTTTTGAAATGTTTTTTTAGAAAAAGTATTTTTAGCTTGTTTTGTTAATACCTTTTTATCCTTAGAGTTAGTTGTCCTAGGCATCTCAGCCTTAGTTAATTATTCTAAAGATTTCTACAATATTAAAGACTTTTGTTACTCTTAATATTTGTTTGAATGCTTGCTGAGATAATTTGCAAGAACATTTTAGTGGATCCAATATGTTTAACTTCAAATGAATACTGAGCAATATAATTGGACCACGCAATTCTTTTAGAGTTATCTTCAACTCTCCTTTTCTTGAGAAAATTTTTAACCACTTGATTATTTATTCTTATAAAAATCTTTACAGGAGCTAAATAAATTTGAAAATCTCTTTATACCATTTTTTCTAGCTAAAAGTTTTTTTTTTTTGAAAAATAATATAATTAAGTTCACTTAGTTCTAACTTTTCAGAATTATATGCACATACTAATTCTTCAAAACTTTCTATTCTTAAGAATTTTAAGAATATTTTTTTATTCAGATTTTACTTTTATTTTTACTACTTTTAATACTATTCCCATAATATTTATGAGGCATCTATTTCTAGGATTAAAAGATTAGATTTTATAAGAAAATAAACTTTTAGATTAGGTTTAAACAAGGTTTTGATTTCTTTTAATCTCCTTAAATATTCTTCATTGAAAAAAATTTTATGTTGAAATTCTTTTGATTTTTTAGAATTTTTTTCAATTTTTTTAGAAATGATTTTTCTCATTTTGAAAGACTTCTTAAATACTGTCTTCTATAATTTAATAAACCAAGAAGACTTTATAAATCTTTTAAGGTTTTCAGTTTTTCTGAGAATTCTTTAATTTTTGTTGTTATATAAGATTGTAGCGTAATTCATGTTGAATCGAGTACAATATTAAATAATCATTTTTTATTTTTTTATCTCAATCATTTTTAGACTAAAAATTATTCTATTATCTAAAAATTTTTTGTAAATTATTTCCAAATGATAATTATTCTCTTTTCTATTATTAGAGAAAATTAGCATATCATCTATATAGACAAGACAAAAATCTTTAAGGTCTTTAAAGATATCGTTCATTCATCTTTAAAATATTTGTGACCTATTACATATTCCAAATGATAGAACTGTTTATTGGTAATGGTCATACAGTGTAAATAATGCAGTTAATAGTTTGACTCTTCCATAAACTTGATTTGTTAGAAACCTGATTTATAATCGAATTTACTAAATATTTTAGCACATCTGATTTGAGTTACTAAAACATCTTTTTTTTAGGTATAACATACCTATCAAAGGTTCGATTTTTATTTAATTTTTTATAATTGATGAGCATCCTAACTTTTTCTCTTCTTCTTCCGTTGCGATTTGTCACAAAAAGTAAGACTAAAATATTGACTTTTAGTTGGTTCTATAAGTCTTTTATCTAAAGGTTCTTTTATTTAAATTGGAAATTCACCTATATCCTATTTGGTATAGATTATAAGTTTTATCCTAATTATTTTTAGTTTATCTTTTAGTTTTAGATGACAATATTTGAGAGTTTTTTCTCATAATATTAATAGATCTTCAGAAAAATTTGAGCTTAACTTGTTATAAACTCAATGAAATTTATCAATTAATTTTAATGAATTGATTAAAAATGGACTACTATCGCAATACTTAACTGGAACAAATCCTTTATAGTAGATTGAATCATAGGATTTTAACCAAGAAATTTGATAAGATTTATATTTATCAGTCAAGGTTAGATGGTCATGAGATATACTCATAGGATAATATTGAGTTCAAAAATTGTTTCCTAAAAGTATATCTTTATACATCAATGAAAAATATAACATTTTTGAAATTCATAAAGTCATTTTAACTCTAATTGTTTTCATAAAAAATATAATATCCTTTACTTTGAAGTCCATTATAGATGTAGTATCATTAGCATTTTTTGTTAAGATAAAATTTTTCATTTGAATCAAATACTCTCTAGGCATGGCATTTGATTGATATATGGCAGTTGTAGCCCAAGCGTCTATTAGTACATGTAAGCTATATAGTTTATAACCTTCAAATTCAAATGTGAGTTTAATATAACAATATTTTCTCTTATCTTGGTTATAAAAAAAGAATATTGTATCTAAATTCATATTTTGTTGCTCAAAAATAATACATTTCTACTCTTCTTCATTTGAAGAACTTCTAAAAAGAACTGAAACTTGGATTCTTCTTAATCCAGTTTCCTTATCAAAACTTTTTGAGCTGAAGGTACATTTTTTAATATTTTTGAAGTTATTTATCTTGAATGATTTTCTACTTACAAACAACTTATTATTTTTGAAATAGAGTGTGTTTTCAGAAGCTTGAAATTCAATTGATCCATAAGAGGATTCTAATTAATCTCTCGTAAAGTTTTCAAATAGTTATTTTTTAGATATTATCAAATCTTTTATATCAATTAACCTTGGTTTGATTTCAATATCAAATGATTTGAGTTTATATAACTTAACTATACCAAAGTCAATATCTTTTGTGTTGATTTCAGTATCACTGACTAATTGGTGAACAACTTTTTAAAAATTTTTTAAATCGTTTGTATTACCATTCATCTTAATGTTTTGAGTTTAGATCCTCAGAGTTAATATGTCTTGGATTTTTTTTATTATTTATAGACATAAAATAATTTAGTTTGATTTTGAAAAACATTTCTCTAGAAACAAAATTCAATTCTATTTCCCCTTTCAAAGATTAAATAGGGTCATAAAACCTTTTATCTTGGACAATATGTAGGATTGGTGAGTCCACTCCAAGTCTAAACAATGGTCTAATATCTATTTTGATTATACTATTATGAATGAATCTTACCATATGATACTTTTGTTTAAGTCTCTTAATTTTTTTTTTTTTGGTTAAAAATGTTTATTTTAACTTGCCCATTAAGGAGAATTTTGTCTCTGTTATTTTTTCGCATCTCTCGAAATGTTAAGATTGCCAAAGTTTGAATTTGAACTTTTTACACTAATCTTCTATTTTAAAACTTTTGTATTTAATCAATTTATCATTTCATTAGTCATATCTTTTTTGATTATATCTCCCAAACAAATTTGATTTAATTTATTCTCAGAAATAGATTCAGAAGTTTTTTAATTTTTGCTAGGAGTTTGTTTCTTAAATCATGAAAATGAATTCTTTACTTTCTTTTAAAGTATCCAAAGAAACATATTCTAATTCATATGGTAGTTCTTCTTATGAATCTATTTCTTCTCCAAAACAAATTTCTAAGTTGTTTTCTTCAAAAAATTTGACTATCTGATTATTCGTTTTTGGACAATTAGGTACAATATGGCATTTCGTATTGCAAAAATAGCAAATGCAATTTTTCAATGATTTCTTTCCAAAATTTTTCTTGTTGAAGTTTCTCAAATATTTTTTTTTTTGAAAATATTTTTTTTATGTTTAGATTTTCACTTTTTAATTCTAATTTTTTTTTTTTTTTTTTTTTGGCATATGTGATATGGTTTATTCACAGAGTATCCAAATTGTTAGTTTTTTTTTTCAGTATTTTGTCACAATAAGCTTTTCTTTCGATTAATTTTGACAAATGATTTTTAATCTATTTTGGACTTTTCTTTAGAGGCAATACTTAGTCATTATTTTATAACCAAAACTTATCTTTAATCCTAATGTATCAGAACTACTTTATTTTTTTGTTGGTGTTCTGATTATTATTTTTCGTATATTTCATCTATGGGTTTGGGAGTTTATGAAAAAATATGTTCCTTCCAATGTGTCATACTTTCTGGCTTTAACATCCAGAAATATTTTTGATACAACTTTACAAAATCTATGTAATTACAGGTATCATAAAATTTTATTTTTGATAAAATATATTTCACGTATTTTTAGTGTTCATTGAAGATATTATTTCATAAAAATTTCTTTTGATAAATGTAGAAAATTTTGAGAGAATTTTTGCGTGATCATTATTGCTATTTTCACTTAGCAAAACGAAAGTTTTTTTTCCATTTGCATTTTTCTAACTTTTTTCCAAATTTTTAGCCAACTTAAAACATTTCCTTATAATGTTTTCACTATACAGTTTAGGAATATTTTCTTATCCCATGTTTTTTTGTATTAGGTTATGACAATAAATATTACTTGTGCCCATCATTTAATAGTGTTTTCATAATCTTTGAGATATATATATCATTTAGGTTTAGATATATCTTGTTAGTTGCAACACTGAATTTGTTTAAATCTTCGCTTTTAGAAGAACTAGGTTCGTGTTCTTCTTTAACATAAACTTCATTGGAGCTAGATTCACCTTTTTCTTTTAAATGAATATCTTTAAAAAAAAATTCATTTTTCAGTAATTGGTTTAGTTTCTTGGTCTTTATATAGGTGATCTGACATTCCTACTTTCTCTTTTCTAGGTTTTTGTCTAAATTTAAAACTTTGTCTAACTTCTTTACTAGTTCTTCATCTAATTCTAGATTAACTGTTGTTTCAATTTCAGAATCAGTTTCATCCTCATTCACTACCTTGGTTGTATGGTATTTTTGATCTGAATTTTTAAAATCAGAATGTAGAGTAAAAACATATTCATATCTTTTAAATAGGTTCCCATGTTGATTATAGAAAGTTTGCATCTGGTTGAACAATTTATCTCTCTCTTTTACGTCATTTTCTTGCTTATATCTAGATCTCCAATATTCTACTATTTCTTTACTAGCTTAGAAATCTTTATAAACTTTTTTTTAGTAATATTTTTTTACTACTAAGATCTCATTGAATTCTTTTTTTCTCTCATGAATAAGGTAGAAATTTTATCATCTTCATTTGTTTGAAGATTAGATATTTCACCTTCATAATCTTTGTTGACTATTTGTTTAGCAAAGTTTTTGCATTTGCTAGTAGATCTACATTACTTATTTATTTATTTTATTTTCTATTTTATTTAAAGTATCTGTAGCTTCAAACACACTATCTACTAGAAATTTAAAGTTCTAGCAATACTTAAATTGTTAGGTTCTTTTTCATAAATATGACCTTGATGTTCAAAAGTTTATTTCCCATTTTCTCTTACACATAAAAATTCTTTATTACTATTGTTAGCCATTTTCAATTTATTTATCTTTAAAGGACCTCACTTACAAGCTCATATTTAGCCTTAAATAACCCTCAACACACCTAACAGTGGCTTAAAAGCGGATTGGAATTGGCCGAATCGTTTACCCTTGTGATCTCTTGGCTTGGAAATACCTTTTAATAGCTCTCGGAGGTATATATGTAAGAGAATTAAAATTATAGGTTCAAGTTCATAATTCTTACTAAAGATAAAGGGTCAAAACAAAATTTTATTTTCTTTTTAGATTTTCACAGATTACGAAAGGTGATATGTGTAAGTATGTCAAATGTTGAAAGGAGGTATGTGTATTTTCCCCTAAAAAAATGGCTAAGAGATTCTAAGTATCTTTTATAATGCATATATATAGTTATCTGACACATTAAAAAATAAATAAATTTGTGTGACAAATTAAACATGATGTGTTATATATGTAATAGCAAATTAATTACATAAGCCCTCTGGGAATTAATTTTGTTTTTAATTTGATTGACTAATCAAAGTGAGATCATTATAACATTATTGAGCCACCATCATTCTAATAATGACTTGATGATTACCATTATTTTGTTAAATACTCAGAATATCTGAAATTAATGACTAGATAAGTTCTTCAATAGTGGCAAAAAAAATTAAACTAATGATTATTGGAGAATAAATTTAAGGTCTTACATATTAATCTACTAGTCAGAATTATATTCTTACCATTGCATTGCTAAAATTCACATTCTTAATATGGGAGAAAACACATACTAATTATATATATATAGATTGTGTATTCTCAAACCTTACATGTATTTTGGAGGTGTTTGTTTGTCGAGGAGGAGTACGAGTACTTACTTGCTCTCTATATACTAATCAGTTATTATATTCAAATTCCTTAAAAAACAAATAAAATAAAATTAGAGAATTGGGTGGGGGGAATAGATAGTAGATGTTTTTTGTTTTCTACAAATAATAGAAAATATAATCTAAGTATTGGGAAAAGGCTAACTTTGGTGATCCAAATGTTTGGAAATTGGAAAATAGAATGAATATATACAAATTAATTAATTCAATCAAATCATAGATTGAATATTCACTTAATTTCAATTAGTATATTAATTACAAATATAATATTAATCTTGTTTAAGCTATTGAAAATTACAAAAGGTTATTGATTACACTTGAAACGTGTAATTACTAACTCGACAAATTAGGATAGAATCCATGCATTTTGTTATGAGTTCAGGTATTTTGTTATATTTTATACTTATATGGTTTATTTTCTTAAATGTAGTGAGAATGATGACATTTCTTTAATAAATAACAAAGAAAACGAAGCAAAATAGCAACAAGGAGCGACACCAGAAGTTGAAGATTGGACCGAAACCATGCTTGGAGTTGAAGATCGGAGCCAAGGGTCATCCAAAACATTAGGGTCCCGACCACCGAAAGCAGGTAGAACTCATTTTGTTTGAAATAACACACAGGGGTCCAAACTACCTGAGCCCGAGTCCGGACTACACGGTCAAGTTGGAGGCTCCATGTTTCTTTTCTTTTAGGGTTTTGTTAGGGCTATAAAAGGCCAAACTAATGTACGTTTTGGGGGACTTCTTTTCTACCGTTTCTCCATAGTTTCAAGGGTTTTTTCTTTCTTTTATTTTTATTACTATTTTCTTATTTTAAAGTATGCTTGGATGATTCTTTGGTGTATTCATGTTAGGTTGTCAGTTTTGATTATGTTTCGCTTTGCGTCTTCGAAGTAAGGTACTCTATTCATTTAATTTATTGAAGAATTTCATTATTTTGATTGCCGTTTATCTTTGCTCTTACTATTATTAAGTTTTGATGGATTGTGAAAGCATGTTAGGCTAGGTTTTTGTAATCTTGATTTAACGTTTTCAAGGTAGAATGAATTGCTTAAATAGGACAATGTGTTAGGATTATATACATAGCGTTTTAACGCATACGTCTATATGCCTTGATTCAAACCTGATTTATTTTGTTTTTAAAAACTCTCAAAAACGAGAACTTTTGATCATATTCCTGTAATCACTGATAAAAGTTCTCGGCTCTTCAAATACTCTTTTGAATATGTTAAAACAAATAAATTGGATTTAATTCCACAAATATTATTAATAGAAAATCTTCTGACCTCATAATCCATTGACATGAATACAAAGTTGTGTTAGTGGAAAGTTTAAAATCATATTTATTTTGTTGAAAGACTTTTGAAAATGAAAACTTTTGATCATATTCTAATAATCACTGATAAAAGTTTTTCAGAGCCTTAAAAAATTCGCATTAAATACCTTGAGATAAATAAATTAGATTTTATCCACAAATATTTTTAATGAAAAATCTTCCAATTTCATAATCCTTTGATGTGAGCATAAAATTGTGTATGTGAGGATCCAAAAGCTTTTATGAAAACATCTTCCGCTTTATGTTTCCCTTCTACATGAAACACGTGAAACTTAAACTGTGATATTTTTAGCGCATTAGTCTATGAAAAATTAATCCACCTGAATTTGAGCGTTAGATCAAGGTTTATTTGAATTATTTGAAGTTAGATATAAAATTGATAATTGTTTTATTGCTTTAGGAAATTAATAGTTTATTTATTATATTCAGGTTGTTATTTAAAATTTCCATTACATTAAACTTAGGAAAGAAAACATTGATAACCTAGAAATTAAAACCATAAGCTTCCTATGGATACGATATTGGACTCACCAAGTAAAACTACACTGCACACCCTTGCACTTGGGAGTTGATTTTATACACACATTTTAGAAGCAGTCAGTTACAAAGATTTACTTACTTTTATCAACTCTTGTCATTTTTGTTTTTTGTGTGTTTACTTTTAAAATGTAAATTTTGCAAATTTTTACAAAAAACGTTACAAAAAATATTGTAAAAAAATTACTCACTTTTTTCAATATTTGTTAATTTTCCTACACAATTTCTAATCAAAACTGTTGAAACAATAAAATGACTTGCTTTTTACCGTTGTAGCAGATTTTTTTTAGTGAATTTTAGTTAGTCCTTCAAACGTCAGAGAATGACTGTAATAACTCACTACTTTTAATTTTTTTGGTAATTTTTTATCATCCAAACTAGTGCTAGAAATAGGGTGGGTTGGGCCGCGACTCAGTCTGATCTGACCCAGAAATTGGCCCGCCTCAGCCTGACCTGCCCGTCCGTACAATCCAAGCTCGGCCTGCCCATTTACCCCCCGGGTCAAAGCCTGGGTCTGCTTAACCTAGCCAGAGACTCGGCCCCGCCCTCACCCCGCAGCCCTCTCTCTTTTTGCC